>OX596234.1:47926748-48056748 GCA_951394345.1 Salicornia ramosissima | reverse complement strand
TAGTTGATCATCACGAAAAGAAATTGGCCGATTTGGACTGATGACTTGACACATTTACGTAAATCTATCTATACTACAAAAAGGTTAACCACTAAAAAATGTTTTTTCCTCCCAAACTCTACTTTCCCTCCTACTTACAAGTAATAAATATACATAGAAAAATGAATACATCATGCAATTAATGCTTTTTTTTTTTTGGTTTTTACATATCCTTTACCAAGAAACTAAAAAAAAAAAAACTTTTACCATGGGACTTATTTACTTTTTTTCATCATATCATGCAATTAATATTACTAAGGCTATATTTGGTTCATCATTTTTTTTCATTTGACCTTATTTTACAGATATGAGATGAACTTATTTTTTTATCAGATCTGGAGTTATTGTTTTATTTGACTAAATTATGATCGTGTATATATGCTATTGAATAAGGAAAAAAAATATTAATTGAGATTTTATTTTATTTGTATTGATGAGTAGTTTTTATATATGCAATTTTTATAATTTATTTACGGAATTAAATACATATAAAGTTTGAAAAAGTCGTATAAAATTAACAAGCCTACTCAAAGCTTTTTTTTTTTTTTTTCTAATTTGATCTAAATTTTTTTAAAATTATTTGATCTAATCTGATCTAAAATAAGTAATAAGTACATAAATAAGGTGAAATAAACATAGCCTAAATGGGTGGATAGTTTCCGCATTACTAAATGTTAGAAAAAATCAAACCTTTTATGTTTTATCACTTCCAATACACATGACTAGGAAATATTTTACCAATAGACATATTTACTTTAACCTTTTACTTTTAAAAAAATTAATTAATTTTTATAGTTTTAAGAATTTACCTATGAATGTTTACAATTTTATCTTTGACAATATATGCCACTATTAAAACATCATTTAAATCTTGAACATAATCCGTTGAAACCTCTAAAACATGTACCAAGCTTTTAAGATGATATTTGCTTTCTTTCACAATTTGTATAAATCAAGTTACAAGCATAAAAGATCCAAAGTATCAAATAAAATTGAAATATATATAATTTAGCCTGAATTTGCAACAAATATAACAACATAAATTTAATTTATACTAAATAAAATTGAACATGAATATAACAGGATTTACAAATTCCAAATTCTAATAATAAAAATAGTTTCATATGAACTCAATATAATTAGTTCTTACCCCTTTTATTAAACTTTCAACTTGGCATGGAATCAAATAAATGTTTGAATTGAATACAATTTTATCATTTTGCAAGATATTTTGTATAAACTAATTTTGTCATTGTTATCCCAGATATAGTCTTTGTTGCATCAAATTTAACATTTTTTTTATTGTAAGCGCTTCATTGTAGCTGAAAATTTGGCATTCATTGCATAGAAATTATTGTAAAATAATTATGCTCTGTATATTACAACCCTGCTTATGATCATAATAGAAATTTCAAATCAATTAAACTCAAAATAGTTGATTCTTACATCTTGAATGAAGCTTCAAATTTACAAAGATTGAAGAATTGAGAAGGGAGGTTGAATTTTTTTAGTTGGCTTAATATTAGGTTACAAAAAGAACTAAGTCGTGCATCGCACGGGTATTACCTAGTGGGTTAATATGACACAACCCACTTATTAAATGAGACAAATTTGGGATAGGGGCTCAACTTGTTTATATAAATATGACACGATACAATTGTTCGCTCTACTTAACTAACTACGAGTGCTTATGGTTTGAAACTTAAGGGGCATTCTCTTTATCTTAAAAACAAAAGTTTTATTTCTGATAAATTTAGATAAGTTGAAATCATGCCTGAATTTGTTATAAATGGTGTTACATTCTGATTTTGGGTACGCTCTAACTACATTTATTTTGCCTTAAACATAATGCATTTAGGCCTTAGTTTTTAGACTGAATTAATCTAAACTATACTTAACTAAATTTATCTGAACCGAAACAAACTGAATTAACCTAAATCATGTACTAAACTAAAACTTGAACTGAATTTTTGTGAATTGAGCTAAAATGAAATTCCATACATCAAATCCAAACTAAAGAACAATAACTTACTCTATTTTCTTTAAATACAACTAATGGGTTTGAGCGTGAAAAGAAGATTACTCATAAACGACCCTAGGAGGCTAAGACACGAATGTTGTTTAATAACACCCCATTATCGACCAACTCTACAAATTCGAAGGTACATACGTGAGTACAAATAGAATGGTACTCACCTGATGCATATTAATTCAATTCCAATGGACATTAGTGTAAGGATTAATGAACATTATTCAAAATTCTAAATTAAACCAAATGAACATTCGTCATCAACTTAATGAACATTTATTCATTGTGTGTTGTATTATAAAGTGTATATTTCTCTATATATGCTCATCAGTAGTGTACATTTTATGAATTAGATCAGTTCAGAATTGTGATTTTGATCTTTCCACCTTCACCTCATTCCATATCCAAATTACATACTTCCTTTGCTCTATAATTATTGCAACGTTTGCAATTTTCTATTATTCATGATCGATCACATACATAACTATTTTTTTTTTTTGTTGTTGTTCTTTGTACATGTAAAAATATATATAATCACGTTAGATTTCATTGCATTCGTTTTACCGTGTACTTTATTAAAATCTATTTATTTTATACTTCTTGGTAAAATGTAACTAACAATTTAAGACTATGAGTTATGATTGAATTGAAAAGCGTAAAATTACAAACTTCATAATATACTGTATAATAGGGGAGCGAAGGAAGTATATATCTTTGTTTAATGTTTCATGAAAAAGCAGAACATTAATTTGCTAAAATAGTGTTGATGGTTTTAGGCGAATTCTGAATGTCAACGAAATTAAAGAAATGAGATGATATTCCAAAAAAATTAAAATAACATATAGCAGGAGAACTCCATTCGTCAGTCAGCTAAACTGATTATATGTTGTTGGATCTTGCGGATTGTGTTTCAAGGGCAAAAGTACGGTGCCCAAAACAAAAAGAATTTAAATACAGTAATTTTTAATAGAAAATTCTACCATGTCAAAAAAATCTTAAAATAATTAAAAGGTTTAAAGAAGTATAACATTCGTATGTATAAATGTGGTATGAGGCCTAACACCACGCTGTTAGGAATCCACACCAGCATCTGCATAAGGATGCCATAAGGGGGAGTAATAAGGAGAATCTAAACACCTTACATAACGACTTTTGGCAAAGGGAATCTAGATACGTGACACCCTCAAGACCAGTATGGTGGTCCTCATGACCACCCATGTGGCCCCATTTTGCCATCACTTGAGGACCAATTCTCAAACTAATTGACAAACTAACACCGACAAGACACATCGTGGCCAAACACGTGGCAACTATCTTGACTACTACTTTATACTTTAACTAAATAGATGTCAGAGTTAAGCCTCTATCCAATGAGAGACTGACACGCATGAAAGACAAATGTCATCCATATAGCCAAATAACTTATAAATAGGGATTGTAGCCCATTTCCTAAGGTATTCACATACTCTTTCTCTTTCTACTCCAAATCTCTTACTTAGGCATCGGATGACCATTCCCTGAATAGCCCTGGGATTAGCTCACCGTTCTTCTGTTTGCGGGACTTTTGTCACGATCAACGCTAGTGGTCAACTATAGCACACCGGAACAAAACAATTGTGTGCATAAGCATTAATAACGAGGCTAATATATATTTTTGTAGCAAGTTCAAACTCTGTTTTTAGTGTTTAGAGAGATACAAGGGTGAGGATAAAAATCAATTCCAGAATATCCTAAAATCGAGAGAGAAGCTTTTACTACCAAATCTCAAGCTGAAACTCCTTAGCAGAACTCAGAAGAGATCAAATTTCAAACCAAGTCGACCTCCTTTTAAAAATAAAAATAAAAAAGACCAAGTCGACCTTGTATGAAAAAATTATATCCAAAGTTTGCTAAATTGAGAGCGGACTTATCAGTTATCACCTATTCGACTAAAGTGGAGCTTTTCGGATTAGATTAAACTTCTTGCCTAAAAATGCATATTTTGACGCACTTAAGCCCATATGTTCTTTTTTACTTTGGGCTGTCAAGCAGCAGGGGCAAGCCACTTAGATGATAATAAATGATATGAAGTGTCGAAATAAGAAGACTTTAAAAATAAAATAAAATAATGTTATAGCATTATTTTCTCTGTCTTTGATCTATTGGTATTGTAGCTCGGGCGTCGTCTTGGGTCGTATTTTTTTTATTTTATTTTATCTATCTTTGATCTATTGGTATCTTGGCCTAAATTATTATCTATGAAAGTTGTTTCTACTAATTGAAATCATCTCATTAAATACAAAGAGAAGATGTAGACTACTGATACAAAAAATCTAACTACATAGAGTTGGGTTGCGGGTTCCTTACTTATTGAAGCCTTTTTTAATTTTTTTTATGGTTTTAAAGGGTGTGAAGCAACCACCACAAACATGTGAACTACTGACATAACACAATGATTTGATGCCTACATACTGGAATATTAGGAACGGCCTTTAATATTAATATATTGTATATATGCATTATCAAAAATGAAATAAATTTGGTAATTTATGAAAAATTTACGTCTCAATTGATGTAACTTTAATGCTTAGTTAACGTCAAATATTTTTTTATATATGGCGCTTATGGTCATGTTTAACAGTCATGTTTAACAGTTATCTTTTTCAACAAGTAAAATTTGTTCCAAAGTCAAAAAATTATCCAACCAAATAAAAAAAGCCAAGTATCCAGGCTTAAAATAAGAAAATAGATTGATTTACAAAAATTATCGGCAAGTACAGTTATGTTCTTGTTCGCTTATTGAAGCACTCTATTGTTTATTGAAAAAAAAAGATTAGAACCGATTGATCAGTATATAGATTAGAAAAATTCAGATCAAATAAGAGTAGATAAGAAATATTGAGATCAAATCTTCTTATTTGTTTTTATTTATTATTAAATATCTTTAAATTCGTACTAAAAAAATGAAGACTATATACTTGAAAACTACTCATCTATATGAATACTAGCCTTCTATGCACGCTTTGCGTGCGATGATATTTTAAATACATCTATTAATCTGTCTAAACAAACTTTATATAACAAAAAAAATTCCCTTTCATTCAGTTATCTCACAATAATGAACGAAAGAAAAGTTTTATTTACCACATTCTATTGGCTACCAAAATTTCTATGATAATCAAAATGTAAAATTTTTATTTGATGAAATATATCAATATGGATGTCTATTTATAGAGAATTTTAAAACATTAATTTTGAAATTTTTGTTTTATTTTTTCGAATTTTATATTTTGTACCATTTTCATTTAAAAATTGTAATAACTTTCCTCAATAATTAGGGGTAATACAAATTGAGATTTAAGAAAATTTTGAGGGGTAAGATAGACATTTCGAGGGGGGACGCCATGGTTCCCCCTGGCTTATATATATAGTAGCCTTGTATAGTTGTATGCACGCTTCACGTGCAATAATATTTTAAATGTATCTTTTAGTTTGTCTATAAAAAAACGACGGTTGTTTGTTGGAAATAATTGAAATATTTTTCAAATTCACACTCATTCACATAATAAAAAAAACTTATCCCTTTTCATTGGCCCATCCCACAAACATGAACAAAAAAGAATGAAAAGGTATTTTTTTACTATATTGTACCAGCTATCAAATTTCTACGATAATCGAAAGATAAAATTTTTATGTGACAAAGTATATCAATATGGGTATCTATTTATAGAGAATTCAAAAATATGAATTTTGGTATTTTTATTTTATTTTTATGAACTTTATATTTTATAATATTTTCATTTTCAAAATCTAGAAAATCGCAATAACTTTCCATAATAGTTTGGAGTGATGAAAATTAAATTTTTTGAAAATTTTGAAGGGTAATCCAGACATTTCCAGGGGGGACACCATTGCTCCCATCTTGACTTATATAATAGAGATAATAATATAGTGATACATAATGATACATTAATTGATAATTTTTGTTCTTAATTATTAATTAGTGTGTAAAGGAGGTCAAAGTTTTGTTCAAACTTTAAATTTATATCAGATCAGACAAGATTAGAATAATTCTAAACATACTAGACCAGATAAATTAAAAATATTCGGATTAGATTGGAAAATTTTAGATTAGAAAATTTTAAATCAGATCAAATGAAGAAAATATAGCTAAGATAGCAACCATTAAGCAAAATAGCAATTATACACCCCTCTAATAAACATATAACTAGTTTTAACCTCGTGACATGCACGGGTTTCGATTGTTTTAATGTCGTGTGTATAGGTATTTGTTGGATGGGTGTTTTGATATTATTTAAATATACATATTGCGTAAATCGATCTATATGACAAATAGATTTAGTCTCATGTGTTGCGCGATTTATATAGTTTGCTAATAAATTTTATTAATTTAGAATCAAATAAAGTAGTCAATTTGTTGGTTTTATAATAAAAAGATCAATAGAAGGAAAGAAGAAAGAAACCAAAGGATAGAATGAGAATAACTCAAAAATATTACTAATCTTCTCAATAAGTTACAAAGCAGTAAATTTTTCTAATTTATAGAAATAAGAACATCAACTAATCCTGCTTATTATGAAGATATTCTCATGACCCATTACACCCATTATTTTTTTTTTAATAGGATAAAGAGATGTTACAAAGAAGATTAAGTAGCCCTTCTAACCAGGGTCATACCTAATCTATCCTCCTCAAGAATATTACAAATTTGAGAAGGAGGAATACATTGAACACATAAAGTAGACGGGATTAGATGCCCTACATTTGCGATCCAATTGGCCGCCCGATTACCTTCACGATAGATATGTCGAACAGAGTAAGTGTGAAACTGAGTAAGTAGATATTGTATTTCACTGACCAAATGTGCTATCTTCCATGGAGGTAGAGAAATGATATTTGCAGAATTAATAGCTAGTAAGTTATCTCCTTCGATCTCCACATTTAAGTAGCCGGCTTCAAGTAAATGACGAATACCATTCCGCATTGCGGCCAGTTCAGCAATCATTGCAGAAGACCGACCAAGGTTGAAGGTGTGAGCTGCAAGACAATGTCCAGAGGAGTCACGGATAAGAAAACCTGCTGCTGCTGATGTGGTAGTTGCACTGCCGTCAAAATTAAGCATGACTAATGAGGATGTCGGAGGATGCCAAGAAACCAGGATAGGATGTGGTGTGTGCGGGTTGTTGGTAGTGGTGGAGGGGAGGGGAAGGGGGGACAAAGTCGTATCCATTTGTGTACGAGTTGACCACTCTGTATTTAGGAAGAGTGTACGATAAATAGTTTGGAGGATGTTAAACTGGGTGATGTCAAAGACAAGAACATGCATTACGGCTTTTCCATATTGACCAAAGAGAGAAGGTAATTGGTGGGATAAGCTTAGGGTGGTGTCGATGCAAAAATTTGTACATGGTTTTGATATTCACAAAATTTATATGATAACCGAGTAGGTGCTGTATTTTGTGATGATTCCAAAAAAGACGTACAGAGGTGCAATGGATGAAAATATGGTCAGCGGTTTCATCATGTAATTGACAAAAAGGGCAAATACAAAGGGAGATTATGTTACGATTGAAAAGCGTACGACGTACCGGAAGGCTATCGTGAAATAATTGCCAAAGAAAAAGTTGTAATTTTGGCGGAATATCCAAACTCCAGATCCATTGAAACTCCCAGTCGGGTGCAGGAGGAGAAGATGGATTTTCATGTACTAACCAGGTTGCAAATTTAACCGAGAATTCTCCATTTGTTGTGAGACCCCATATTGGAGCGTCAGAGATAGGAATATGCGGAATCGGAAGCCCTTTAATGTGTTGGACCATATGTGGGGGAAGGAGCCTAGATAGGCGTTGTAAATCCCATATTTTTTCAGGGGTGATAAAATGGTCCACCGTAAGGTCAAGTTCAGAAGGTGATAATACTGTGTGTAGTATTTTTTGGATGGGTTGTTGGTAAGCCCAATTATCGAGCCAAAAAAGGATAGAAGAGCCGTTTCCAATTTTCCAACGAATGCCTTTGCAAATGATAGTGCGTTGCATAAGTATGTGTTTCCAGATATACGAGTCTGTAGCTTTAGCTTTATACTCCCAGAAAGTGGTTTCCGAGAGATATTTAGAACGGATTAGTGAGACTCAATAATTAGTCGGGTTGAATAAAATTTTCCATGCTAGTTTAGTTAAAAAGGCGATATTCGTTGGGTCAGTGCGCCGCAAACCCAATCCACCTTTAGACTTAGGTTGACAAATGGAATTCCACGAAATGAGGGGAATACCATTTTTTTGTTTCTAAAAAAACTGACGGTGTAATGTGTCGATTTTACCACAAGTAGACATGGGTAGCTTAAAAGATGTCATTTGGAAAGAAGCTAACGCCTCTAGATTAGATTGTAGAAGGACAACTCTACCTGCTTTTGAGAGAAATTTGTTCTCCCAAAGTTTAAGTCTAGCGTCCGTGGCAGTTAAAAGACGGTTAAAATCTGTTTTCGTAGGACGATTAGTGCCAAAGTAGGCTCCAAGGTATCTTCCTAATGTCGAGTTAGGTAACATATCGAATTCTGCAGCAATACTATGCCGACGGGCAGAGGAAACATGTTTAGAGAAAAAAATGGCAGATTTATGAAAATTTACTAACTGACCGGAGAGTTGACAAAAGTTATTCAAAATAAGGTGCAATTTGCGTGCATTGACAAGTGTTGCTTTAGCAAAGAGGAGGCTGTCATCAGCAAATAATAGGCAAGGAACAGAAAAGCAACGAGGAGCTAATTTTATCCCTATTCCATAGTGGGATTCATTGGCTGCATCAGAAAATCGTCGGATGAGAACTTCCATGAAAATGATAAAAAGATATGGTGAGAGGGGATCACCCTGACGTAGGCCTCTAGAAGGCTTAATATAAGTGGTGCTATGGCCATTGACAATAAGTGACAGAGACGTGGTAGTGACACATGTTTTAATCCAAGAAACAAAATTAGGAGGAAACCCAAAATCGTGAAGACAAGCCCATAAAAAATCCCATTCGATTCGATCATAGGCCTTTTCCATGTCGAGTTTGAGTGCAAGCCATCCAGTTTTATTGGATGATTTTTGGAAGATATTAAGGATTTCCTGTACAATAAGGAGGTTATCCTGGATTGAACCGTCAGGCAAAAAAGCCCCCTGGAAAGGGCTTATAATGGGATTTAGAAGGGGACGCATACGAGTGACCAAGATTTTAGAAATAGCCTTGTAGATAGTTGAACACAAAATAATAGGTCGAAAATGGGAAGAAAGATGCGGTTTTTCAATTTTGGGAATCAAGGTGATTAGCATATGATTAAGTTGTGCAAGCAGCGAGCTATGATAATTGAAAAAGCTCTTAATAGCTTGTGTGATGTGAGAGCAGAGTAAGGGCCAATGATCCTGAAAGAATTTAGGGCCAAACCCATCGGACCCTGGAGCTTTATTAGGATTCATATCAAAGAAAGCGTCATAAACTTCATGATCAGTCACTGGGAGAGTGAGAGAGAAAAACTCGGGGTGAGGTTCAAGAGTAACTAAGGGGGCGAACGTTCGGGGATTTTGGTGTGCAGATGTAAAATGAGTAGTAAATTCTTGAATAAGGGTATGAGCAATGGAAATTTGGTCATAATGCCAAAAACCACTAATGTCACGTATACTGTAACGACCCGACTTTTTAGCTTGTCGATTTACGAAGGGAAATCGACAATTCGGATCATTAATAACTTAAATAACAATAAAACGAATTAATTGAAAGAATAGGTTATCTTTTATTAGGTAAACTACCAAAAATCCAAGATAAACCAACAATCATTATTACATATAAGGTCTGGAAATACTGTCCCAACATGCTGGGATCATAAGATAAACTAAATTAATGTCTCAAACTGTTCTGGGAATACTAAATACTCAAAATAAAATACTAATCTACTCAAGCCCATCCAGCGAAGCCCGCTCTATTCTGCAGCATCGTCACCTGAAACTGAGGGGGGGGTCCACCGTCAGTGGCGAGTAACTAGGCTGTCCCATTTAATCGAGGGACCACCAAACACATAATAGCATAGAAATACACATAAAAACTGTAAGGAAATCTGATACATGCTTTCACTCTATCATACAAAATACTTATAAAGGTACGTATAAACATACGTATAAATGTACGTATAGAATACGTATAAAGGTACGTATAAAAATACGTATACACGTACGTATACAAATACGTATAAATACACCTGCAGAGATACGATTAGAATGCGTACAAAAATACACTCATCATCCATGTACATACATACGCATACATACATACATAATTACAGAAATATACACAGCGGAAGTCTTAGAATATACCATACTTATACTTTATATTATACAACTTAAATTAACTCAGAACCTTAGCTTATATTATACTCATCTTATATTATACTTATCATTTCATATTCGTACTTGTCGTAATCCTTCTTAACTTATATAACATATCTTATCATATATAATCATACCTTATCTTATATCATCGCACAAATCTTATAATAAGAACATAATATCTTCTTAGCTTTACATATATACTTATTATATCATCTTAAATTAACATCTTTGCGGATTGTCTTCTTCAGCTCGTAGCGAACCTTTGCGTTCGCAACTTTCCTAAAACATGTCGGGGTGAACCTTTGCGTCCCACCCGTAGCCCTCCTTTGCGAGAACTAAGCCTAAGCTATGGCCATAACTCCTAAATAATCCTCCTTTGCGAGAACTACCTAGACGACTCCATATTCTAGAACCAAGAACTGCGCGGGGGAACCTTTGCGTTCGTCCCATGTGAGCAGTGGCATCGACTAAACCCAATTGATAACCTTTGCGTTATCGCAAGGGCGTCCTATCTTATTAACCCGATTGATGACCTTTGCGTCATCGCAGGGGCGATCTTAACTTATTAACCCGATTGATGACCTTTGCGTCATCGCAGGGGCGATCTTAACTTATTATCTTTCAATTCTTTATATTATATCATATACCTTTATCATATCATATCATATATTGGGAAATACTAGGTGACCGTAATAGGAAATGAAATGTTCGGAGTCCCAGGAAAGAGAGGTGCGGCACGTATATTGGCCACCTTAAATACTAAGTCTTTCTTAGCCAGCGACCGAAACATAACATGTATAGCTATTACTCTGTTTCCTTTCTTATCCCTAGTAGTATCTTATGCAACTTCAAATCTTATAATATACTATCCTTAAAATATATGTATACGTATAATTCTATCCTTTCGGATACTAACCTTAATATTACGTCATATACCAATTTGTAACTTTATCCAAAAATATTTATATTAATAGTACTAATATTATTTCGGTCCTCTTAATAATAATACCAATAATATCTTTTAATCCCTTCACTTTACAACTTATCCCTGATAATTATTTTATCCATAACTTTTATTATTAATTATTTCCTAAATTAATAATAATTCAAAACTAACCAAATTTGACTAAATCAAATAATTCCACACGTAAATCTCAATTTTCAAACCATAATTAATTAATTCTTAAATTTATCTTAATTAATTAATTAATTGCTAAAATTACCAAAATATAATAAAAATCCTATTTTTCCTACTTTCACCACACTCGACATTTTATATCAATAATAGCCAAAATTATTCAATTAATTTATATGAATTCAATCATCAAGAATTAAATAATTTAACTAATTAATAAACATAAAAATCATATTTTTCAACAACATTCATCAAGATTAACATAAAAATAATATTTTTAACTCTTCTTTTAATTTCTATACACTCGACAATTAGAAGATAATAACAAGATTTAATTTTTAATTCAAGATTAATCAATATAATTCAATACTATCAAGATTCATCATAAAAAAATCATACTTTTAGTTCCCTTTTAATACTTAGGTCACCCGAAAGTTCAAGAATGAATAATAGCATATTTTAATAATTCAATTGCCCTATTTTATACAATCTGATTTTTAAAGAATTAAATTAAAAACGACCATCTAAAGATCTCTAAAAAAAACTGGAAATTTTATGGGAGCTAAATATGGGTTCAAGGATTAACGTGCATAAATTTCGTCTAAAAATAACATCTTTTACTATTTTTAAGTGATTTTATAACTAACCAGTCAGATTAGGATGAATTCGGTTTCAGAATTTTCTGCCATAGCAAACGATCTTTAAAAATTACGAAAAAATTACACAAGCTTTAAAACAGTATTACTGACTTCCACCTAAAATTTCGTATCTATTAGATTTGATTAAGTATACTAATTAATTCATAAACTAAAACTGGACAGTTTTATCAGTTTGAAAGATTAAATTATTTCAAGCAAGAAAAGATCAAATTTTGCCACGAAATAAATTATGATTCAAAATAAAACAGTAAACAAACTGCCACGAAAAATTCATCAAGAAATAACAAGATTTGATTAATAGATAAATTCATACAAGTAATTATTCAACAATTAGAGATTTCAAGAAATACATCAAATCATGAAAATACATGAAAAATAAATCAAGAACATCATCATCCATATACCCGACATGTTCATATGAAAAAAATATTAAACTTCCTACAATTTTCATGCTTCAATTCCTAATTAACTATGTGATTAGCTACCCTTAGATTAATTGGAAAAGCGAAGTTACCTGGATTCGCTTAATAAATTTCCAAGGAAAATTCACCAAAGAGGGTGAATATGCACGGTTTAATGAGAGGAAGGAATAAGGAGAAGAGAAGTGTATTTTTAGGGTTTTTGGATCAATTAGCAATTAGGACCCAAATGAGGTGAAGGGGTCCTATTTATAGAAAAAAAAAAAAAAAAAAAAAAAAAAAAAAAACAAGCAACCCTAATCAAAATAGTGGCAGCCGTGTGGAATAGCAAGCAAGGGGGGGAGTTTGTTGAGGTCAAACAACAAACTTTGAATAAGTTTAAAATATGTTTAAATTAATTAAATTAAATTAATTATCCAAAAATAATAATTAATTTAATTAAATAATAAAAACAACATTGGCCCAATCCATAAGGGAACCGGCCAAGGGGAAGAGAAGGGAAAGGATTGGGTCCTTTGGCCCAATTTGAGAAAAAGATTGGGCTAAAAATAAAAACAGTCCAACTTCCATGGCCTTTGGACTTAGAATTTAATTAAACTACATTAATAACCACGAAATTTTCTGGCCCAAAATTCCGGGTTATTACATATACTATGAATAGTGTTACACGTGAATTGGCGACGAAATTTTGCATGAAAGTATTTGGAGCTACGGTCCCCCTGGGTGAGCCATTTCTTCCGATTAGAAGCGCCCCTGTATTTTTGACCGAACAAAAGAAGGCGTTCACGCTGACGTAGTAAACGTTTAAGGTGTGATTCAAAACGTGGATTAAAAGGTTGGTTCTGGAAGTTACTTTGAACAGTAAGTAATGTAGCTGAATTCGATTGTAATTGAACATCAATATTCCGAAAATTAGAATTGCTCCATTTTTTTAAAGCATTTTTTATTTTGGAGAGACGTGAAAGAATACTGAAAAAACGAGAACCTGTGGTGGGAATGGCCCAGTGCTGCATAATAAGGGCCTTAGCCTGCTCATACGAGCCCCATGCATTTTGGTATTTAAATAGCCGACCAATATTTATGCGAGGAGGTTGCAAGGTGCATATTACAGGCGTATGGTCAGAAATAGAGAAGGGAGCATATTCAGTAGACGTATGGGGAAATAGTGAGAAAAAAACAGTACTTAAAATAGCCCGATCAAGTCGTTCGTAAATAAAGTAGTTTGTAATTTTCCGTTGCCAAGAGAAGTTGGAGTTATTGCGAGGGCAGTCTATAGCATTATTATTTGCAAGGAGGGACGATAATCGAGTGCAACGATTAAAAGTAGGTGGTGAACCACCTTTTTTATCATCCAGGGAAAACAATTCATTAAAATCACCTATCATTATCCATGGTAGGGATTGCTGATGAATATATGTGTTCAAATACGACCAAAAGGTAGGCTTATCTGATTCTTGTGCAGGACAATAAATACCCGAAAGCCAAAATGAATTGTTAGTTATGTGATCGGAGATGTGGACATGAATATACCTATGATTATAGATGCTATTCGTAATCGTGAAATTTGACGGATTCCAACAAAGCCATAACCCACCACAATGATTTTGCAGATCCACAATGATATGAGAGTTAAAGTGGAGGCCACGTATAATACGTTCACTGTTCAGCCGGTTAGTTAAGGTTTCAGAGATTATAAATATATCCGGTTTATGTTGGTCGCGTAAAAAAATAAGCTCCGCAAGGGCTGTGGGCTTTTTTGCCCCATTTATATTCCAATAAATTATTTTCATTTATAAAAATACTTGTATATAGAAAAATTAGGCAAGAGTTTGCAGTGTACACTAAAAAACGTTTCCAAGGAAACAAAATGTTTAGTGAAGAAAAAATTTGCATGTTCCACAATTATAAATATAAGCAATATATACCAATATAATCCAAAGTAGTGCAGAAAAATAGTAGTCAATGTGAGTTCTGAAAACTCAAGTCGTAGACCCAAAAAGGGTATGCAATAGCACAAATAAATGTTGGGGCATAAAAAAATACAATTAAAGGGGGTATGTAACGTATTAAAAACTGGGAAAAAGTGGGCGGTATCTGTGTAAAAATTACTTTGGAATAAAACCCAAAGAATTATACAAAAACATAGTCCAAGGAGAAATACAAAAAAATGGCAAAAAAGATACGTATGTGTGTAAAAATTATTACATAAATTACATAATACCAAAGGCCACGGGGAAGGAGTTACACCCAGTTCAGTGACCCATATAAGATATTCTGCATGTTTTATTTTTTTAGAAAGGAGTACAAGAGGTGTGTAACTAGAAGAATAGATGCATAAGTATGGAGTAACCCATAGTACAAATGGTAAAAAAATAAGAGACGATACAACAGTGTCGTTCATTTTGCGAATGCTAAACATCCAAGTCATAGAACCAATAAGGCTATGCATATTTAATGATGATGAAGATAAAGTTAGACGGGAAATTCAATCATGTTCCGTTTGCAGGTGTCAACCATGTGAGTCCCAAAATATATGAAATTAGAGCCTGCAAAAAGGAATGGGTAGAAACACCACAGAACATGGACAAAAAAATAACAAAAGTAATGCAAAAAATGCACTAGAAGTAAGGCAAAAGGCTTATTGACTACACAAAATAAAACAAAATCTAAAGGAATTGTAAGCCTAATAAGGCTTAAATTGGTACAAGAACAAGGGAAATTGATGGCCAATAAATAAGTGCTAAAATAGAAAAAAGATAAATGTTCAAGTGGATTCACAAAATCCATTGCGTATACCTCAAAGGGCGGTCAACAAAAAGAAAATTGTAAAAAGCCAAAGTCAAGACATGAAACCAACATAAATTCAGCAATAAACCATTATACAATATTAGAAAAGTCATTAAGAATAAACAAAAACATTGGAAATGAGAGCAAAGGAGCAACCCCCAAGATATGGAGACCAAGAAAGACGAAAAAAACAACAAACCAATGAAGTATACAAGGAGCAAGCAAAAGTAAAACGAAGTTTAGAAAAGGAGCAGTGGCATAATACAAAAGCATTAGGAAATACAACATAAGATAAAGGGCAAAGAGAGAACAATTAAAAGAAGACAATTGAAGGACTACAATGACAAAGAGATTCACAATCAACAGTACAAGGTGTAAATGAATTACATGGCTTAAAAAAATAACTACAAAAGAGATGCAATTGCAAATATCCCAAAAGATTAAATTAATAGTTAATTGGGAACCAACATAAAGATGAAGACGCTTACCTGGAATAGTAATAGCGGCGGCGACACCATCAAACCCTTTGCGAGTTATACCGTCACTGCCGACACCGTCGACCGGGGAGCAGGGCGAAACCAGTTGGTAGAAATTCGAAGAAGATAACTGGATCCAAACCGATAAGTGCAAGTCTGAAGAAGAGAGCAGGGGTCAAGAAGACCCGGTGGTAGAAGAGAGAAGCAGGCGGTTGAGTAAGTTCTGCCGGGACACGGAGGGCGGCGGGATTGTCGGCTCAGACGAGGGCTAGGGTTTCGCTGGAGTGATTGTCCCCTTTTCCTTCTTTTCTTTTTTTCTTCTTGGTCTTTCCAGAGAGTTCTTTTAGAAGCATTTTTTTTTTACATTACACTATTTTGTTGTTCCATTGTTAATTAATTAGTATATTACACCCATTATTATACGTGTATAACTGTATAACAATACACTAACACCACTAACAAAAATAACAAAATGTTCTTAATTAATAGCCATTATTATTTTTAATCAATCAACTTACACATTTTTCACGGTCATTAAAAATAACTAATTTTGGGACCCATGCAATGCATGAGTTTTATATTAAAAATATAATCTCAAAATAATAATAATAGTGTAGAAAATTGTAGAGTCAATGAATCAAAACATAATGTGTCTCCTAAAATTCTCTTAATATTACTATTACATAAATTTTGTTCTTTAGGTTTGAGAATTAATGTTAAACATTAAGTTGATCATAACAGTATAAAAAATTGTAGAGTCAATGAATTAAAATATAATGCGTTTCCTAAAATTCTTTTAATATATTACTATTACATAAATTTTGTTCTTTAGGTTTGAGAATTAATGTTAAGTATGCCTTTTGAATATGTGTAATAACACTAATCATTTTATATCATTCTCTATTGACTTTTTATATATTCACATATTTAAACAAATGTTAGGAGAGTCTAAGTTTCATAAAGTAAAATATATAATGTATTATTAACAACGTATCTTCTTATTTACTGTTTATTACAAAAGATGATTGTTTCATTTTATTAATAGTAATAAAATAAACTATATTTATTGTATATTTGTTATATATAGGATATTAACAAATATTCAAATATATAACAAAATCAATTTATCTACAGGATAAACCAATACTTTCTTATTTACTGTTTATTCCAAATGATTATTGTTACAATTTATTGATGTTAACAAAATAAACTATTTTAATTATTATAGGAAATCATTAACAAAATAAACATAAATATATACATCAATTCTTAAGTAAATGTGAATGTTCACGTAATGTTAATATAAAATATGTGTATTTATATATATCATTCTCTATTGTCTTTTTTCACTAAGCTTATGTCGTCAAAATTTAAATATGCAAGTTGATAATTTTAATTTAACAAAATTAGCAATATTATATATTAATACACATAATGCATAAATTTTTATGCCAATAAAATCAAATTAATTGTTGTGTTTATTCCAAAAATATTTTTATCGGTTCGATTGAATAAGGCAAAAAAGGACAACCATATTAGGTTAATTGAAATGATTCCTTGAATTGATGAGTAATTCAATTCAACAATACATACTAAAAAAGAAGAGAAAGAAAGGAGTACATATATATATATATATAATTATCAGGATGTCCGATTCATAGTCCGCATAGGCGTAACATGCAAGATAAGAAGGGTAAATGGTCAGAAAAACTTGTTATTATGATGTTTTTACATTGAATAAATAAAATAAACATACATTGATAGATGAGTACACAAAAAATAAAATGGTTTACCATAACCTCCAACACATACATACAACAATGTAAAATTGTGTACCAGCTTTATAAAAGGATGCATATATAGATGTTGAGCGTCTAAATGCGAGCATTTAATCACAATAATTATTGCAATTAATCAGAGTTTTAATAGAAAATTAACGAAATAAGTATATATCAGTAAAAATATGGAAGGTTTTTCAAATGATAGTACCTTAAATTGAGCTCTCAAATAAATAGTAATAAATGACATTAAAATTAAAATTTGAATCATTAGTTTTATTTTTAAAAAATAGATTTAATTAAGTAATCATTAATTGTGATTAAAGAAGAAGGAATCAAACAAAAAAAAAATAGAAAAAAAAAGGAAAAACGTTAAGAAGAATACCCAAAATTTTACAATGGAATCAATTCCACAATTTCATTTGCTAGGACATTGACCTACCGGTGGGTAGTCTACCAACGTTAAGAAGAATACCCAAAAAAGAGCTTTAATAATCTAAACAAATAACATACATATCAGGAAACTCTAGAAAATTTAAAAACAAAGAGAATTTAAAGGCAAAAGAAAATTAAAAGACAAACAACATTAACAATTTACAGAGAAAACGTAAACATCAGTAACTCACTGGAAAACTTTCAAAATAGCCCTCCTGGCAGAGTAATTGAAGGATGTACCTCAGAAACAGTAATGGAAGGGTCGGGTTGCAGTTGCGCTTGGGATTCCGATGGCGGTTGCAATTCGGTCGACGGTAGTGGAAGAATTTAGAATCCGGGTTTGATCCTCGGGAGTGAAAGTGAACTCACATCTCCTACTAATAGAACCACCTTAAACTTGAGATCCACTTAAACTCCTTCTGACTTCCATACCTCAACTTCTTTGGCACCACTGTCTCCAATGATGGCACCGCCCATTTTACAGCAGATTGTTTTTAGTTTAATTTTTGGCCTTTGCTGTCCTGAGGCCCTAACTTTGAAGCAGTATAGCATGTTACATTGTTTTTAGTTCAAATTTTGGCCTTTGTTGTCGTTATTTTTTCTGAATAAAAAAAATAAATCAGAAATTGCAACCCTTACTGGAACAAACTCTTGAACAGAAATGGAAGGATTGGTTTGCGGAACATAATTGAGGCTGCTGCGTGCGGTTGCGATTGAGGTTGCGGCAGTGCTACCGGTTGGGGTTTGATAGAGGGTTGCGGATTCGGAAGAGCAACTGTTTCATCTTCAGCCATCTATACCTCAAGCTTTCTTTTTCATAAATCTAAATCTAAAATGAAATAAGTAGTTGAAACTTGAAACCCTCAATTTTATTTGGGCTATCATTTTGTTATGGGTTGTCATTTTATTATGAGTTGTTTTGAAAAACAAAAAAACCTAAATAATAGGGTGAGATTGTAAAGGATGGACACATGGTAAAGGGAGGTGTCAGAGGTGGACATGTGGCAAAAAAACATAGGTAGGAGCTTTAAAAGATGGATACGTGGCAAAAGAGGTGTTAGAGGTTGACATGTGGCGCATAAAAGATCCTATTTTAAATATTTAAGTTTAGATTACACATGAAGTTTTTATATTCATTGAAAGTATAATTAGTATTTTTGAAACTATTCCGCGTAACGGGTCCATTCTCTTCAACTTATTTGTACTTATCTAAAATTATTAAAAATTATTGCACTGATCTAAAATTATCAAAAATTGTAGCACAGATCTATAATTATAAAAAATTATTGCACTGATCTATAATTAGCAAAAAAATTGCACTGATCTAAAATTATTGCATTGATCAAAATTAAAACTTATCTGCACTTATCTAAAAGTGTCTGTACTTATTGATACTTATTATTATAATTATTAGTTTAGTTACATTATGCATTTTTTAACTCCTAAAGACCAAATAGTTAGACTATTTTTTAATAAACATTGAAAAAACCAATTTACTGTTGGAACATTTATGAATAAATGAGTTAAGGCATTGGACAATAGTTAAGTAGGCTAGGCAAAAGAACCCAAGTGGCAGAGAGCATATCGCGGCCCGCGAGGAAGTTTTCGCACCCCACGAAAAACCTACTAGAAAAATCTGGACATATTTTTGTTCAGTGGTCGCACCCCGCGACTGTGTCTCTGGAAAATTCGAATGGTTGTTCGAATTCTTGGATTCTTTTCCTAGGATTCCTTTACGTATTTAAGCTTGTCTATTGAGCTTCAATACTGATGCAAATGGGGATTAGACCAGATTTAATGAGGAGATTAAGAGGCTTGCATTGTTGATGGAATAATCTTAACTACATTCCTTGATCCAAGCCATACTTAATTTCTGAAATTGAATTGGTTTAATGTGTGAGATTAACTCAGAATTTTCTGAGTTTTTTCTACCTACTTATGTGTCTATGAATAGGCATGATTTTGTTCATTGCAATACACAAGAATCACAAGAAATCTCTGAAAAATTCTAAGTGTTCATACAACACTACAAGAAAAATGCCAATTAGCGACCGATTTTAGTGACCACCTAAAAAGTTAGTCGCTAAAATCATTTTTGCGATTGCAAGAGACTAGTAGTCGCAATTTAGCAAAAGCTATCGTCGCTAAATAGTCGCAAAATTGCGACTGAACTTATTATTAGCGACAAACTTGCGACTAAATTTAATATAGCCTAAAAAAATAGAAAACAAACCCTAGTACTCCGCTGCTCCTCATCTGTCTCCTTCCCTTTCATTTTCTCTATCCTCACCCCCTTCGTTTCATCTTCTCAATTCTTAAATACAACTTTCTCTCTCTAACCAAAACTAAAGGTCAGGTATTAATCTATTCTCAGATGCATCGTTCAATTGCCAATGTTCTGCTTTCTTCTTCGGTTTTGTTCAATTAGTTGTAGGGCTTCTTTAATACAAGTCTACTGTTGTTGTTACAGCTTCCAATTCACCATTTTTACTGTTGCTTCCCTTCACTCGTTGCCCTAATCGTTGTTACAATTCGGTCTTCCTCTTTATCGTCATAATCCGTGTATTTGTAAGTTGTTAATCCTAGTTCGTCTTCTCTATCTTTTTGTTAGATCTAATTTTTTATTTTTTTTTTGCTTCATTGATGATAATGGTTTATTTTTTGAATCATTCGATTTAGGTTTTTTCTTAGTTTAAATCTGATTAATTTGTGGTTTTGGGGTTCGGTTTGTCTAAGCCATTGCTGCTTCACGATGCTGCCGCCTGCCGCCATGACTTGCTCGACGCCATGAAGACCACCGACCTGCAGCTTTCCCTCAACACCTGCTAGTTCAGGTAATAATTTTAAAAAAAACCCTACTTTGTTGGTTAATATTTCTTTCTTTTTTAAAAAAAAAAAATTGTTTAGTTTGCAATTTTCTTTTATTTGTGTATTTTTTTATATTTATTTATGGTTCACTGGTTAGAATTACTTATTCTTATGGGGATTTAATCTGGTTGCTACTTGTTGTTGGATGTTTGTTTGATGATTGTTTTTTTTTTATTAGCTTGATAGGATATTGTGGCGATATTGTGAAACAAGAAGTTTGATCAAATTTTTACCTATGATGGGAATTCTATTTTCTTATTTTTATCATTCTATATTAGGATTTAGATATTTGATTGAAAATACTATAATTGGTTTGTTAATTGAATTGTGATGTTGTGTACCCAAAGCTAGGGATTTAAAAAAAAATGTATATTGGGGCTTTAACCTTGATTGATGGGATTGTAATCAAACAATTAGTTTTTGAGCTGATAAAAGTTAATGTTCTTAGACATCAATGCGAAGGATATAACATATATGTGTGATTTGGACTCTTGTTAGCTGTGAACTTATAAGGTATGATGTAATTGATTCCATTCGTAGGACATGTGAAATTTTGATCATTTGTGATATAATTTAAAAAGAATCATACTTTTTCATTATTTCTTTCTTTTTTTGACAAGCTTTGGAAATTCATTTGATGAACTTCAATGACACTACTTTCAGAGTTTGAGAAGAGCAGCTACGTGAATATTGAGTTTGTATGTTAAGTCTTGATCTTAAGCATATATA
This sequence comes from Salicornia ramosissima, assembly GCA_951394345.1. Lineage (NCBI taxonomy): Eukaryota > Viridiplantae > Streptophyta > Magnoliopsida > Caryophyllales > Amaranthaceae > Salicornia > Salicornia ramosissima. Next base: position 48,035,040 of record OX596234.1, on the reverse strand, counting down.
CACAAGTTAATCAAAATGTAGTTACCTAAAAAAGTATAAATGCCCTAGAGGAAAATTTACTTCTTGTCGCGTCCTATTTGTATCGGTTTTGTATAAATAGAGCTATTTGTCTTGATTTTTTTATAAAAAAGGACACAACTAGCGGCTATTTGTCTCAGTTTTGTATAAATCGACACAAATATGGCACTATTAATGTATCGGTGTTTATAAAACCGAGAAAAATTGTCCTATGTAAATTAGAGTTATGTAAATTTGGGATGTTAGTATTTTCATTCTAATTAATGTTTAAATTGTTGAAATGGTATTATTGAGTTGTGGGTGTTTTACTAGAATTGGAACTTAGTATTTTCATTGTGTTGTTTGATTGATTATTATATAATGATTTATTCTTCATTTTAAAGTACTGTAGTTGTTTCATTGACATTGAAGTGAGTAGGCCATTTTGAAATGGTTTCATTATTGTGCTTTTTGTCCAAGCTTTAGGTAAGACCAATGTATTAAAAGGCTCAAGGCCCACCAAGGTGATTGGATTTATATTTTTTTCTTATAAAAATTACCATCCTTGTGTACTGCTAACCGTCTGCCAATGTTTGCCGAAAATATCCCACTTCTTCAGAGCTCAAAATCAGAATTCTGAAGTAAAACCTCCACTCGTTCCAGAAAGCTCTCTTCAAGCTGTATACATAAAAGATATAACCCTGCAAGTATTGAGGAGTAATGATGAAATTGTACTCTTAATGTATTGAAGACGCAAAATATAAGGGATGTTTTGTAGAGATTGTATTCTCATTCTAGTTGTTTTGTGTACCTACATTATTGTGAATACTCGGAAATAATACTTTGTAGAATTTGACCATTTTGTAATTCATATTGATGGAATGAATTTTTTATTTTTTATTTTTTGATTTCTTTCAGTAATGTTGGTATTATTAAATGGGTACAATCAAGTAAGTCATAGTGTATTATTAATTTGAATGAAATCAGCAATATTTTTATTTTTTATTTTTTTTCAATGGATTTTGCGACCGACAATTCAGTTGCAAAGTTAGTCTCCATACCTTTTTTTTTTTAGTCTCCAAAATTTGCAACTAACAATTAGTCGCCAACATCAATTATCGGTCGCTATTTCTAGCAACTAACTCGTCAATCGCTATCTTCCTTAATTAGTCGCTAAAATTGGTAATTGCTAGGCAGTCGCAAAGTAGTCGCAAAAATTGCGACCAACAGTAAATCGGCGCAAAAATCATTTTGCGACCAAGGTTTTAGCGTCCACTCAAATTTTGGTCTCTGTTGGTCACTACTCTGTTTTTGCGACTGATTTGGCCGATTAGTGATCACCGGGGTCGGTCGCAAATCAACCTTTTTCTTTTAGTGCAACCTGTTAGCACTTGGTAATATCTAGCTAATTTTACTAAGTGTCTTTAAACACAAATAAACACAAGTCCTTTTGTTTCTATACTCTTGATCTTGAGATCACATAGAGTATAGGGTTCTTTTCTCCATTGTATCTTACTAATCGTTCGTGGTAACCCGGTGATCTAAGGGGCGAATTCGATTAGAAGGAAAGTGTAATTTCCACGCCTTGGAGGGTTTACATCAACACCATACATTACCAACAAGCTTCTAATCGAATTTTTAAAAAGATATCTACCCTCTAATAATCTACGTTGGAAAAGAAGGTTCACTTTGAAGTTTACAAAATGGAGATGTCCGGTTGCAAGTGGTGTTGCAAGGAAAGATCAATATTGTGATGACTTGAAGTATAAAGCTAATTGTTCAAAGGTACTTCATGGATGAAGAAATTTCAAGTAAGAATTTTCTTGTTATTTCCTTTGAATTTTTACTTGTTATTTAATAAGTTTTAAAATTCATGTTGAATGATGCATATTGTTTGTTGTTTTTCATAATGGATTTATAATTTGCATGGAATTTTTGAAAGTATATTGCTAAGTGCAATTATGGTTAACTTTCATGGTGGAATAATGGTTATTATATTATTTGGTGGATTAAATTCCTTTGTCCATGCATGTACAAAATTTAATATCAATATTTTTAATAATTTCAATGTCATATAATTGGTATATATCCACTTTGTTAAAGGGGGTATGTTAAACAAGATAGTATTTTTATGATGATTTATTCATATATAAAGATTATCTTGTTTAAGTTCAATTAATTGGTTGTATAAGTGCATATATGTAACAAATTTTGATGACAATATTTATTTGTTTGTCAAAATTTGTATATATGGTCTTTTAAAATTCTTATACATGGAACCAATTTGGGATTATTTTGAAATTATTGAGGACTTTGTCTTTCATGATATCATGTATATACATGGAGGAAGAATTTTTATTCTTTTGAAATTCATGAGGAATATGATAAAGTTTTATTGATGGTGAAAGTATGCCAATAAAGATGATTAATATAATCATGTAATTTAGCATGGTAATAATGCTCATGGATGAACAATTTTCCTTATTCATGGAAATTGGGTGTTGATTAATTTGTATGTTATAATTCATTATGAGGAGTCAATAGACAAATGCATGTGGTTGTGTATTTATTTACATTGTTTATTTATCATCTAATGCTTACTAAGCTAGTATACTTTTTATAAGTATGGTTATTAGTAGAGGTTTTATATGGAGTAATTAACTACTTCATGGAGGAATAAATATTATTTCCTTTTTAATGGTTAATGGTAAAATGCATGATAAATATATATATTTATTTTGTTCTCTTTGGTTTAAAGGAGAATGATGTATCATATTTTTTAATATGGTGATCAATTTAATGATTGATGGTATTCTATGGTTTAATAGAATTGTGCATTTGTTAAACATTGTTCATGGGAATATTCCATGTATTTGATGACAATAATCAATGTGTGATTATGTGTACTTACCTTCATAAAGATAGTATGGTTATTGTGATATTTATCTTCACAATGTTACATTGAGTTTTGTTCTCATGATAAATCAAAAGTATAAGTGTTTATATTTCTAATTTTTGTAACATATCAATACATGAAAATTAGTACATGTGGTTTTAAAATCTTATACTTGACATTGATTTATGAAATATTTTTCATTTTTCGGAAAATATTGTATTATACATAATATTTGTATAATGGAAGATATAGTTTATTATCTTGAACCGACTTTATAAATTAATAGTATAAGTGCTCATATTGTCAAATTTGGTAACATATGATGAGAATATAAAAATTTGTGTATATATGAGAGGAAAATTCTTATACTTAATTTATAAAATAATTTTATTTAATTAAATATTGTTTTATACTTGATATGAGTATAATGGAAGATAAATGTTTTATCTTTGACTTGCACTATTTATTAGACGGGTATACTTGATAATTTAATGTTAGTTTATTATGGAGGAAATTACATATTAAGATAATTTTCATTAAGATAATTTTATTTTTGAGGAGGTAATTCTCATGATATCCATAATAAAGTTGCATATTTTTTTTTTAAGTATTAATATTGTCTTGAGATTAAATAGTGAAAGTAATGTAGATTGGTATATGAAGTGTTTTGGACATAAATCCATCCTATATCACTAATTATTGTGATTTACTTCAAATTTATATCAATTAGTAATCATGTATATAATGGAGTCATATACATGTATATGCGAGGATTTTTATGTATATGGTTTTATATAACATGGGGTCGCAAGGGTTTATGCAATATATTTTAACTCAGATGAATAATTATTTAAATATTATTGAGTTGAAATAGCATAAAAATAAATAAAAAAAATGATGGGTTTTAACCTATTGGACAACGTAAATGAAATAAAACTCAATTTGACGTCTAATACAACGTTAGATCTCAAATTCAATGAGTATAAAATTTCATTTGATAAGTTGTTGAATACTTGGTATGATTTTAATTCCAAGGTATGTGGTAATTGCTACATGGAATTTATCTTTCATGATTTCCATTATTTAATGGGGGGAAAGGATTAGTATTCTTGAAAATCATGATGAATAAGATAAATTGATATTCTTTACTTTTAAGTATCACATTTGGTAGTGAAAATAATAAATTTTTTATCTACTAAGGGGTGTGACAAGAAATTTTAAAGAATATGTTTGCAATTATTTATTTATGTATTTATTTCTTTATTTTTAATTTTATCAATTAATGTATTTATGGTTCATAATGTAATTTTATTTATTTATTTTATTTAATTGTGGGGGTTATCTCATCCTATTAAGTAAAGGTGATGAGGTATAAGTAAAAGTTGAATGCATATGTATTTTATGATAAACTTCATAATTTGTTTTCTAAAAATAATATTTAAGTAGTACTCTAAGGTATAATTAGAGTATGTTATGCATTTGTTATTTATACTCAGATTTATATGCATGTTTTACACTAATATTGTGTGGATGGAATTTTGCATATGGTTATAATTTGAGTATTGATTATGACGGGTTTGTCGTCATGTATAATTTATTTAATACTCTAATGAAGTCATGATCGATAAATCATTAGTATAAGTGTATATGTATCAAATTGGTAGACATATAGTAATGTGTCAAAATTTGTATATATGGAGGAGGAAATCTTATACTTGGATTGATTTATGATGGAAATGATTCCATGATTTATTAATTTTATATTTATTAATAGTATAAAGTGGTTGATTTCTTTTCTACATACTATTTAATAGATGGATGTCAATGTCTTATGCAAAACTTTAATGGATTAAGGAATTATTATTTTTATAAAGATGATTTCTTTATGGAGGATTTTCATAAAGACACATAGTCTTTATGAAGGAGGTTTTATTCCACTACAAAAAATGTGTTCAAGAAGGACAATTAAAATTGCCCTATTTGATACAAAATTTGTCTTCTTAGGTTATAATGACAATTTTAGTATTGCCCTCATGTTGCCCTTGTAACCCCGTTGTATTAGGTTTCAAAGTTGATTTTAGATGTTTTGCCCTCTTTGATTCAATTCAAAAAAGGCAAACAAAATTGTCTTCATTGATCATCAACAAAGGCAATAAGTTTTGCTTTCCTTGATTTAAACATTTTATTTATTGTCAAATAGGGCAAAGTTTCAAAAGTCTAAGAGGGCAAAATAATCATATTGTCTTCATTGTTAATATCAATGAGTGCAAAAATAATTGTCCTTGTAGGCATAATTAAGTAAAACAATACTCATATTTCCCTCTTTAATCATGATAAGTTGCCCTCATTGTGTGAGTTTTTTGTAGTGTTCTTCATTTACATAGAGATGGTATATTTTTATGGAGGATGTTTATTCTTCATAAAGATATTATGTCTTTATGATGGAGGTTATTCATTCATAATGATAGTATTTTTTATGGATGGTGTTTTAATTCCTTGGAATCCAATGAGTTAAACTTGCATGGTATTTTATATATTTTAATATATAAAAGGATATGTGACATATTATCTTGTAATTAAATAGATGGTGGAATGATGGTAATAATTTTTTGTTAAGATTATTTCCATGGTTTATATCACTAGTTTGTGATATGTTACATTGCAATGGTAAACAATGTAGGATTATATTTATAATGTTAATTCACGACTCATGTGCGACGATTTTTATGGGCGTGATTTTATAAATATAATTAAAGTCGTGATTAAGAATTTTGTACGTTATAATTTAACTTGGAAAAAATCTTTGGCCAAATTGTTATCAAGTTAAGGTTGTATAAAATTCTGAAGGGATGGTTAAAGCCTATAATACAATCTCAATGAAACGAAACTCAACTTGACGTAGCGTCCAATACAACGTCGGATCTCAAATTCAATGAGGACAAATTTTCACTTGAGTTTGTGAGCACTTAAAATTTTATCACCCCGAGGTAAGTGCTAAAATTACTGCAATGATAAAGGAGGTTGAATTTTAAAAATTCTTAATAGATCTTTGAAATTGGCTCAATTGCAGGAGCATGTGCGTAAAGTTCTACCTATATGAGTTAGAAGTTTGGCCGCTTCATCAAGTTTTAGGCTTAACTTGAAACGCTCATGAATAGATACGTACACCATGACGACATAGGTGTAGGAGGTTAAAGGATACTTGTTTGTGTTCATATGTATTGTGTCTTCAATAGTTCGTAGTGTTTGTATAATTCAAAGCTTAGTCTATTATTACAAATGGAATTATTGTAAAGTATACATATACTAAGTAGAAATTCAATCGTTTCGATATTTCTATTTATGCATGATCATGTAGTTGTGTTTTATGGTACAAGTTGTGGTTTTAGCTTGTCAACATTTATGTCATAAATGGGAGGAGGATTGTTGGAACATTTATGAATAAATGGGCTAAAGCATTGGACAATAGTTAAGTAGGCTAGGCAAAAGAACCCAAGAGGCAGAGAGCATATCGCGGCCCGCGAGGAAGTTTTCGCACCCCGCGAAAAACCTACTGGAAAAATCTAGACATATTTTTGTTCAGTGGTCGCACCCCGCGACTGTGTCTTTGGAAAATTCGAATGGTTGTTCGAATTCTTGGATTCTTTTCCTAAGATTCCTTTACGTATTTAAGCTTGTCTATTGAGCTTCAATACTGAAGTAAATGGGGATTAGACCAGATTTAATGAGGAGATTAAGAGGCTTGCATTGTTGATGGAATAATCTTAACTATATTCCTTGATCCAAGCCATACTTAATTTCTGAAATTGAATTGGTTTAATGTGTGAGATTAACTCAGAATTTTCTGAGTTTTTCTACCGTCTTATGTGCCTATAAATAGGCATGATTTTGTTCATTGCAATGCACAAGAATCACAAGAAATCTCTGAAAAATTCTAAGTGTCCATACAACTTGTTAGCACTTGGTAATATCTAGCTAATTTTACTAAGTGTCTTTAAACACAAATAAACACAAGTCCTTTTGTTTCTATACTCTTGATCTTGAGATCACATAGAGTATAGGGTTCTTTTCTCCATTTTATCTCACTAATCGTTCATGGTAACCCGGTGATCTAAGGGGCGAATTCGATTAGAAGGAAAGTGTAATTTTCACGCCTTGGAGGGTTTACATCACCACCATACATCACCAACATTTACTCCGTAATAAATATTTGACCGACCGATCAACATGTTATCGAAAACTTTGGGTCATAAACAAAAAAAATTAGAATTACTAGACCCACAATCAATTTACCAGGTATAGTTTTGTACTTTTGTTATCCATCCAATGTAACTTGTCTTCCTTGTAAAAAAAAAAAAAAATTGTCTTCATGTAAGGAAATCATGGTGGGTATTATTTGCAAACATTAAAAAAAAACAAAAAATAACTCTATTTATACGCCCACCGTGGGGCTCGAACCCACGACCACAAGGTTAAGAGCCTTGCGCTCTACCAACTGAGCTAGACGGGCTTATATACTTATTTTCTGCTTTTCATTAATAAATATCATATTTATCCACCAGTATTTACCTCCCCCCACTTTTTTTTGTGTGGTTTGTCACACGCATTTTGGCTTCTGGCCGCGGACTAAGAAATTACCGAATACGGTCTCAAATCTCAAGACCTATGTTTCAGAGAATGAAGTCATAGTCCAGTGGTTAAGGTTTCAGAATTCAGGCACGAGGTTTTGGGTTCGATTTTCATCGCACGCATTTGCGAGGATTTCTTATTGTCCTCCTTACAGATGCGTGTGTTGGCTAAAATTAGGCCGGGTGACCTGCAATAGGGCCGGTTCCAAGGCCTAATATCCCACACATTATCCTAAAAAAAATGTTTCAGAGATTTTTTTTTTTTTGCAACGATTTATTTGATGTTAGTTGTTAATCATGTTATATACTTCCCCATATCATATATTCATACTTCCTCTGTGAACGAATTCTTGCAATAAACCCATCCGGGCTCCGACACGGACTCAAAAAATAATTTTGTAAGTATGTTTAAGTAGATAGATTAGTAAAAATAGGAGAGAGAAATAAGATGAAGTGGTCCCATTTAAAGAAAGTTGGTGTTAGGGGGTGTTTGGTTGAAGCTTTTACATTGGAATGGTATGAGTATGATACTATTAATGATGTAAAAGTTGTTTGGTTGGGGTTATATGGGTATGGAATCTCATACCCAATGGTTTCTCATCGACTCATCCCCTTTAATCTCATCAAAGGTATGGTTTCTCTACCCAACCCTCCCCATGGATTGAGATTCCATACCTCCCATAGTCATTAACACTATCAAAATCCATACCTTTGATGTACCAAACAACTTTTAAAAAATAATGGATTTCAATCCATACCTGTGGGGTTGCTATCCCCATACCATTCCAATCTAACATTTTGAACCAAACGGCCCCTTAGATTGTATTGGTATTTTATTGGTAGATTTGTAAAAGTAGGAGAGAGAAATAAGTAACAACTTACCAAATAAGGAAAATTTGGTATTTTGTTGCAAGAATTCATAAACATCCAAAAATAGCAAATATTGCGAGAATTCATTTACAGAGGAAGTATTAGTTTTTTAGTGCAATAATTTTAAAATATTCATTAACAATAGTAATTTGACAATAAAATTTATACGTTCCCACATAATTTTTTTTAAAAAAATTATATAATTATTTTTTGATTTTTTAAATTTAATATAGTTTTTGTCTTTTGCTTATACATATTTATAATCTATAATCTATAATAAAATAAAGTGAAACTGACATCATCCATACTTCATAAAAATGACATGTGTCATGATCTCCTTCAATTTCCCCCCTTCAAAAACTACATTAATTAATGTTTTGTTAAGAAGTCTTTATAAGCCTAATTTATGTATCTATCATCTATAACTCTATAACTATACTAAAATAGAATATGCTTACATACATCATCCAATACACGTGACATTATTTTATACAATTGCTGATGTTATGTTTGATTTTAGGTTTCCTACCATCTTTTAATTTTTCAAAAGTTTTCTTTTAAATTTTCAATTTCCTTTTTATGTGTAGAATCATAGTTGTGAGTCTTGTGACCATTATTTTTTTAAAATATTTTGTTTTAAAATTATTATTATTATGATAAAATTTACTTATTAAATTATAAAATTGATAATTTTGTGTGTGTCAACCGTGCATTGTATGGACATCTAATCTAGTTAAGTATATTGTAAATTGGGTAAATAGTTTATTTCCGTAAAAGATTTATTACTTGTGAATAAATTTTGAATGTTAAAGAGAATTTGTAATAAAATTTTACAATTAAATGGTACTTGTGAATTTTTAATTGTGATTACGTGTTCTAAATAATACTATTAATGATTTCAAAAATCAAATGATATCATTATGGAAGATTTTAATATACAAATAAATGACAAATATGTCATTCACTTGACTAACAATTATAATAAAGAATGAGTAAGGGTAGTGTAGTAATCCACTTGGATACCAGCGCGACCTCTCCTCCCCTTATATAATAGAGATCTAATATCAACATCTACAATTTAGGCACTATTCATAATCTCACTTATACAATTAGCTTTTTGTGCTTTATAAATGTAAATAAATATAGTCATGTGAGATCTCTTTGCAATCATGACAATGTACTTTGTTTTGATCTAATTTTTATAATTTATGATAAAACATAACTAAAGATATTACAAATATAAATTATACATTGGTAAGTGTGAAGATACTGTTGAAAAAAATAGGGTAACTACAAGGATGATTTTGGAAATGGGTAGGCAATGTTGTAGAACTTAATTAACTGCTTTGCAAATGAGATTCGGCCCGTCATAGGTACAAACATTATGGTCGATTTGTTTCCCAAAGTTAACAACACTCGTACACACTTATGTACTTGAGTATGTGGGATTGGAGACACACAACTCCTTGCTCAAGAGTAGAGGAGACAATTTAGTTTAATCGATCTCAACACGAAGGAACCCAGAGTGAAGTAAATATTGGATATCATTGCGCATGATAATAAGCTCAGAAAGCGTAGCAGAAGTAGTACTATTAGATTTAGTAATCATGGTTAATGTTACTAACCTTAGTGTAATCCCCCGTATTTTTATACCCTGGTATAAGAATTAATTATACATAAATATGCGATTTTACGCTCATAACGAATATTTTCGGGTTTGGAAGTAATAAAATAAATTAAATATTTTTATTTGATGCAAATGTAAATGATTTATATGTTTGAAATCGTTTTTACGAAAATTGTGGGTAATATTTAATAAAGGTTTTAATTGTCAGCCGAGAATCGTTTAAACAGATAAATAAATAAATAAAAGAATAAATATTAGAAATTCAGTGTTTGAAATTGATAAGGGCTTAAAAGAGTTTGCCACCGGCCCAACCTATTGAGAAACCCTGAGCAACTCTAACATTATAAATACCCCAGGTAAACCAAATTAGGTCAAAAAGCAAAAAGAAAACAAAAACCTCTCTCTTTCTCTCTCCCTCACCGTGACCATAGCAGAAAAAAAAAAAGAAGGAAATCTCAAGTTTAAAATCAAGAAAACCTCCATAACCACCTCCTCACACACCACCACTACAGCAGCCGACCAGCCACCGTACCCCCACCGACGTCACGAGGTTGACCTACCCGCCGCTGCTGTCGCCGGAGGTCCGTGGTTTTCTTTAAAAAAAAAAAAAAACAGAGCACTCTAAACACGAGCCACCCAGCCGCAGGACCACCACTACCGTTAGCCGGGGTTCGCCGTCACCGCCTGCACCCTGCTGCCGCCGCCTGCCGTACCTCTTTCTGGCAGTATGTGTGTAGATGCATATATATGTACTCTATATATGCGTGTATATGTATATATATATATATATATATATATATATATATATATATATGTACACGTATATGTACATGATTATAAAAAAAAAATATTTTTTTTTTTTTTATTCATTTTAATTATTTATTTTTCTTTTAAAATCTTGGATTAAAGAATGTATTTATACCTACAATTAAGTAATGAATATTATTATCTAGTAATTTACGGGAGGTCTTAGGATAGATTAGAGCTGCTGGATATTTTAGGACTCGAGTTAATACTGATGTCTTTTATATATTATAGGCGAGGAATATTACTTAGGCGATTTCTGAAAGGAAAAGGTGGAGTACCACCAGGTTTATTCAAGGTACGCGTGATTAATAAGTGCTCAGACGTAGTATCATGTTAGGACTTTGCATATTTCTATCATGATTGTTGTGATTTTGTGGAACATGACTATTTGTGGTGTTTTTAGTTGTTTGTATAACTTGTGTTTGCAAACTTGTTAAGAAAAGGATAGGAAGGATCATTTCATGTTCCCGATTATACAAGAGAATATTGCATGAATAGGTTCTTTGAATATTTCATGCTTCAGTAGTAGCAATTTATTTTGCGTATGGACAAGTTGTCCCTTTCAAGTTTACTAGTAATACATGAATAGGTTCTCCGAATATTTCATGCCCTTTAATAGCTTTGGGATACCACTTAAGACATATGTTCTTAATGGGAATCTCATTAAATAGACAAGAGTTCAGTGTGTTTTATCTGAACAATAATTAAAACAAGTGTTATGTGAATTGTATGTGTGTGCTTTTTATGTGTAACAACTCTCAAGACACTAATCACTTAAAGTGAAAGATTCGGGTAAGCATTAAAACTCTCGACAAGTGCACGTCGTGAGTATTGACATAGATGTGGGTTGGGGTCACGGCAGGACTCGTGACTTTAAGGGGACCGTAGGATCCACGTGTTCCATTAGCGGATTGAGCTCATTCCTTTATTTGTGACGTGGGTAGCTCCCATTGTCACCTTCTAGGCATAGACAACTCGCCTGGTGCTTACACTGGCTTCGGCTCTAGAGGGCCACTTAATAATCAATGTGCTAAACAAGGAATAATAACTAATTACTCACCATAGTACTTAAACTTTGACATGACTTTATATGCAATAGATCTGTATGCTTGTTTAATTGCCGTACTCAGCTTTGCTGACGCCGTACAAATTTGGTCTTGTTGTTATCTTGACCCTGTGATGACCCAATTACTGGTGAGCAGTCGTTCAGGGTCAAGGTAAGTTTGTGCAGGAATTCAGGGACGCTTATGGGCTTGAGTGATGAGTGGTTTCTGAAACATTTATTTACTTAATGAATTATTTTTCCAAATTCGACTTGACGTTTTAGTTTGAGAGATTTTTTTGACATTTTTATTTATTAAGTTGGATTTATTTCGTTTGAGTTGATTCAATAAATTTCAGGGCCTTAATGGTTCCAAGTTGTAATAAGATTTAGTTTTATTTTTAACTTAGTACTATTTTTATTTCCGCTGCAAAATTCTGAGTAAGCCGATACGTTTCCACACGTGGCGATAATACTTTAATAATTCTCAGTATTCCTTGAAATTAGCTTTTATAACTTGATGAGAATTATTGGGGTGTTACACTTAGTTTAGTGTTTACTATACTACTTTTGTGTATACATAGAAGTTAGTTAGAACAATGTAAACTACATGTTTACTTTATACAAGATTTACATTCTTCTCTCTCTATTTCTGAATTTGATACTCTTAGCTTTTATGGTATCAGAGCAATCTACCTAAAGGTACGGGCAGCAAGATAGTTGCCCATAGAATTCCGAATGATGAATCTGGCCGTTGTTGAAGTAGATGAAGAACTCCCATCAAAATTAAGCATGACTCTAGGAGATTTAAGCGGTTAAGGAGCAAATGAGTTAGATTTGTTGTGATGAGAGTGGGAGTAAAAGTGGTGTTGGGGAGTGGGGGCAGAAGGAAAAGTCTTGGTGTCTCTTAGAGCTGGTAAAATCCGACTCAACCAATAATCCAACCCGAACCCAACCTAATAATAACAGGTTGGGTTGAGTTTTTCCAACCCGTTTAGCTAAATGGGTTGATCCAATCGAACCCGTTTAGTTTAATGGGTTGGGTTGAAATTTTCAAACTGATTTCAATCCGTTTAATCCATTAAGAAAATACGTTAAAATAAAATTAGGTTCAAGTTGAATTGATGTATTAATCTAATATATCACTTTCACATTTTTACGTTTTTATTATGTTATAGATTCTTTACGAGTTATGTTTGTGGTCGTAATGTCTTAAAACCTAATGTTTTTATCTTGAACATTAGAACTTAAAAGGTTGTTATTAATAATTACTACCGTGTAGTTATTATGTGTAAATTAAGATTGATGAATAATATAACTTGTAATATATATGAATATTTTGGGTTGTTGTTATGGTCCATATAATAATATAGACATATTAATATAACTATATTTGATGCTAATGAAAAAGTGTTAATATTATTAAACGGGTTATTAGGCCAACCCATTTATTTATAAGGTTGGATTAGGTTGAGAATATCAACTCGTTTAACTAAATAAGTTAGATTTAGGATGAAGATTTCAATCTGTTTATATCAATAGGTCAATATGAACCCAACCAGATACAACACTAGTGTCACGTGTCAAAGTGATGTGGGCACTCCGTTGATTTTACATTTAGCTTGCGCTTTCCACGGCTCCACGCTACACCGTACTATGAAATTACATTACCAAAAAAAAAATCTTTTAAATTGAATATCTTTGTTTCAGCTGAGGAAAACAGTTGAAAATGTCTAGCAGTACAATTAACTTCACTGCACTCTGTATTAGCAGGAGTCGATTCAGCAAGTACAGCCGTAATTCTCTCAATTCAACCTTCCGATTTGCTTTTCCGGCGGCAAACCTCCGAGTTTCTTCCGTTTCTGTCATCGAAACGACGCCGGTTCGATTCTCTCCTGGCACCTTTTTTTTTATAAATATTTTTTGTATAATTCATAGAATTCATTACTATATTTATTTATTACTATATTTTATCAGTAAAATTCATAGAAGTTTGGTAAATATATCATCAATATCAGAGACTTTAATCGAATTAAGACCAACATGGATAATTTTTTTTTGAAAGAATTTGGAAGATTATACTTTGTTGAACAGGGGGATTGTATTATAATTGTACTTGTTTTGAATGAACTTTGAAGTTAGATTATATTTGTCGTTTACAGTGTTTGATTGTTATTAAACCAGAAAATAATGATCGGTTTAAGTTTGTTTATATCGTTTGTTTTACTAGATTTTTTTTGCATGTTTTCATCCACCAAATTTAGAATATGTGAGTGAGAAAAGCGATATTCATTTCAATGATTACCAGTTCATAATTGAAGAGGTTTGGACATGAATTACTGCCCAGGGGAACACAGACTGTTCTTTTGGACTTAATCCTGCTGCGTTTAGGATTTAGGATGCGTGCTCTTCACTTTAAAAAAAAAAGTTTTAGTTCTAATAAGTTTGTATACATTCAAATAAGGTCTAATCAGGTATAAGGTGTAATAAGTTCAATGTGTTTGATCAGGTCGAATCAACTGTGATAAGTTCTTGTTGTTTCTTAGAATTAGGGCCAATTAGGTTCAATAAGTTTCAATCAGGTCTAGATAAGTTTACTTCAAATAAGTTCAGGTCTAATAAGTTAAAGAGAACACACTTTAGTTTAATTCAATTCTGTTTAGATTAATTCAATCTAAAAGAACATCGACTAAAATAACTAGAAAGAAAGTCTAATATATTTTTGACTGATGTTAAAGACTAACAAGAATATAAACTAGTTAGAGAAAGATATTATGTAGATCAATTACATTACTCATATGTTTGTCTTACTGTGATCTATGGAGCATTAGATAATCTCTTGTCACAAGTTGTTGATTTTATTTAATTCAAGTGGCAGAAGAGTGCTTTTCTTTACATATTTGGTCGATTGCCCACCTCCCCTATTTACTTTTAAGTTATAACATGGATTATGCTAAAGTGGGTGGGGAAGTAGGAGGTGGGGTGTAGTTAATTTCTGAGACAGTTTTTGCACATTCTTACTAAGAGATTTTGGAAAAGCAATTGAGCAATAGTGGAGAAAACACGAATAAAGAGAAAAAGACAATGAAGATGGTGATGAAATTGATAAAGTTAGTAGAACAACTGGAAGTAAGGATATATTGTGACGAAAACTAATAAACTAAAGCAATGATTTATTTCTTCACTAAGAACATAAACTTTTGGATTGAATTGCTCTAAACGACACTGAACTTGATTAAGCTAAATCCTAGACTCATTACGGTGCTGAACTGAACCGAACTTTTAGAAATTAATTCCAAAAGAATAGGGCCTAATAACCTCTATTGATGATGAAATGTTAGTTTTCATTCTCTCTTTTAACTAACTCTCATTTCTCCATCAAGCCCATCCTAACACACTGATAATGTCATACACATAATAATTCTCCCCTTTGCCTGGTTCCTTACAATTCTTTGAGCTTCTAAGCAACTGAAATACTGAATTCACTTCTGCATCTAAATTGCATGGCTGTTCCTTTGCACTCTAATAATCAATTGAACACTATTAGTTGTTTTGTCTAGTAATGCAGATTTATCTGTTGTAACTTGTGAGCTATGACCTTAATGTTTCCTTTCTGTTTTTGTGGTTAATTTTCAGGAACCTGTTACAACCAAGAACAATGATGATACTAATGAAAGCATACTAGGTTGCCCCATCTGCTATGAACCTCTGACATGGAGTGGTGATTCAAGATTATCAATGTAAGTTATTTCTAGCTTGTGATAATATTTTTCAAGCCTCTGCTTAACCCATGCTTGAGAAAAATGTTTTTTTGACATGATCTTCTTAGAGGAGTTAAACTTATTGCAGAGAGACTGTCCATGGCACTACCCTACAATGCAGCACCTGTAAGAAGACATACTATGAAAATGAATCCAACTTTAATCTCACTGCATCAAGTGGGGCCCAGGGCTACGTTGAGCCAATGCCTCCAGTAACAGAGTTTTTCAGGTGCTGTTAATGTTGGAATTATGAATTTATGATTGATTGATTATTGCTTTAAATGTTGCTGTTTATTTCTGTTGAAACTTGAAAGTGTCATATAGATGGGTTGTTTCTTTGTACAGTACTCCTTTCATGTCATTTCTTTACGAGAGAGGCTGGCGCCAAAATTTTGGGCTTGGTGGTTACCCAGGTGCTGATAGGGAGGTGAATTTCATCAGTTTGTTTGCATTATACATTTGTTTCTTAGTCCCAGAAATTGGAATTGCTGGGATTTTCGTCAAAAGTTCAGCTTTAGTTTATTTAGATTCAGTTAAATTTGTTTTGTCACTATTCAGTTTGCACGTCTTTATTGGTATGTTCTTCTCAGTCGTCCGTCATGCTTAATGGTCCTTTCTCTCTAAAAGGTATTATGTGATGAATGCCTTATTAATGGCTTTATTGTATTTTACTTAATTGCAGTTCGAAATGGCCAAAGAATACTTAAAGCCTGTTTTAGGTGGAAACATTGTTGATGCTAGCTGTGGAAGTGGATTGTTCTCAAGGCTTTTTGCCAAAAGTGGACTTTTTTCTCGTGTTGTTGCTCTTGACTATTCAGAAGCAATGTTACGGCAGTGCTATGAATTTGTTAAAGAGGACGCAGGCTTCCCCAAAGAGTAGGATATCCCTTTTAATTCTATTCATGTCTTCAATATCTGCTGTATCTCAATCTTTAATGATTTCGGTTTTATTTGACAAACCAATTATGACAAGCCTGATTCATAATTCTCTTTCTCAACAGGAAGTTGATTTTAGTTAGAGCTGATATTTCTAGACTTCCATTTTTTACTGGCTCTATTGATGCTGTGCATGCTGGTGCTGCATTACATTGCTGGCCTTCACCATCTTCTGCTGTAAGCATGAGTGCATGACTTTTTCTATTCCGTATATTAGAGAGTTTAATCCTGAATGTGACAGATTGACTTGTTATGTATCGTTGATATTTATTCCTGTGTTAGCTTTCAGTGCTACATATATTCTATGCATGTTGAAGTTGCTTTAGTTTAAACAATCTTAGTGATAATGAATCCATTCAATTGTGATGGATACATAAGATTGCATGAAAACAGCGAGAACATTACATGAATAAACAGTCTCGGCATATTAATGTGGAATATCATGGGTGGGAGTTTGTGTTGAACATAAAGATTGTCAGTTATCCTCTATAATATCACCATTAGTCCATGTAGATGCTAAGATATTTTTTATTGTCCAGTCTTTGAAGGGAAAATACTTTTGTTGCTCTACATTAGACAATAAAAGGGGTACACGTGTGTTCATTAATGACATTTTTTTTATAAAAAAAATACTGACAACTTTAGCTAAAAACCACTTGTATGGTTGTACCCCTTTAAACGTCTAATGTACCCCTACAAATGTCTAATGTACCCCCTTTGACTAGATTTTGTAGCAGTCTTCAGAAATCTTGTGGTTTCTAAATATGTGTGTGTGTGTGCAGTTTTCATCTTTTTCAACACACATTCCATACTTGTTAATTCCCTTTTCCTTTCCAGTTTAAACTTTGTGGTGCTTGCATACTTGCTAGAGAAACAATGTGTAGAAGGGGTTCTGAAATTTCTGAACTCATTCGACTTATAGTTTTCATCATAACAAATGTTCAGCAAGTGATACAAAGAAGGAAAGAGTGCACATAAAAGACTATGACCCACTAAACTAATAAACTTGTGCCAGTTTCAAATTTCTATTCTTTATTCTTTAGCTTCTTTTTTATTATATTTGCTTATATTGTACTATGCGTTTATCGAATTGCTATAAGTTTTGTGTTGCTCAAAAGCCTTTTTAGTTTTACAAACATGTAATCTCTCCTTAATGCCTTCATTTAAACTCAAAACTCTTAATTAATATTCAGGTAGCAGAAATAAGTCGAATATTAAGGCCTGGGGGTGTATTTGTTGCCACAACTACCATTGGAGACGGTCCTTTTACTCTCGTGCCATTCAGAAGTAATTTTCGTGAGGTAAATGGCTATTTTTGCTATGATACATTGCAGAAATCAACCCGTTCAGGCTACTGAATTTTCTTTTGTTCTCCAAAAAAAGCTACTTGATTAATTTCTCATAGACTCATAGTTCTAATGACCATGGGCAATATTTTTTGATTTATGGGGTACAATTTTAGTACCTGCAGCAAATTTCAGGATCGCGTATTTTCCTATCTGAACGCGAACTGGAAGACCTCTGCACTACCTGTGGACTAGTGGACTTTAGATGCTCGAGGAATGGGCTCTTTGTTATGATCTCTGCTACAAAACCCAGTTAAGCTTTTGGATTGCCGTCAATGGATGCCTCTTCAAGGTGTCAATGCACAAAATTTGTGAACACTTGCGTTGTAAAATGGAATGCATGTGTTCATAGATGCAATTATTAAGGATTTTCATTTGCTGTACATCTTTGTATAATTCCTTTTTGCTTGTACAGTGCTAAATGTATATACAATATGTTTAAATTGAAATACCTTAGAAACTTGAGGCTAAATTTTTTGGTTGATTCAAGTTAAAATTGTACAGACAGTCCTGTATTATCTGATCTCTACCATACTGCAGATTGAATTTTATTTTAAGATGTTGTGGATACTGTAAGCTCAGTTGTTAACTTGTAGGCTTGAAGTATATCCATTATTCTGAGAGATGTATTCACTAATCGATCAAATCTCACTTCTGGATGACCCTAATTGCTCCAGAAAAGTCATTATGTGCTTATAAATTGTTCCCCTTTTTTCTGGATTGTTTGCTTGAAAAGTGGATACATACATATATATTGGATAATGTGGGTAGTACTAACCTTTGAATCGGGTCTTACTGCAGATCAACTATCTCAATTTGGCCAACACTCCCTACAATTTATGTTATGGTTAGTTTATATCCATGCACATCTATGAATATGGCTAACAAGTAACAAGGCTTTGGCGCTTTTGGTTTAAAATCTGGTATGGGTAATGATTAATGAGGAATGAAACTAATGTGATATGAGTTTGGACCTTGTTTCTTGGTATTAGATGTTTGGTTAATATTGGGGTATGAATTTTTTCTTTTTATTTGATGCCTAGAGGTATGGCCGTATGGGTATCACTGTATGAGCCATACCCACTTCTTCCTTTGGTTTCTAAAACGCATACCCCTGGGGTTTGAGGTATGTATCTAGTTTTGAATTTTTTTAAAAAACCCATACCTCATATCATATTTCCTTGGTATTGAAGTAGCTCGGAGTGCTACATGTTTATTCTTGTGCTAGAGAAAATACAGTATGGACATCATTTCTGAAACGGGACTCCTTGACGCAAAACTTGTCGGGTTTCCTATTGAACAAAACCATAAACTTGGCCTTGCTACCGGCGTGCTCCTCTTCGATCCTGAGGTATATAGGAGGCTCGTGGGTAGAGTGATATACTTGGCTGCCACTCGCCCTGATATTTCGTACTCTGTTCATATACTCTCGCAATTCATGCAAGAACCCCATACGGATCATTGGGACGTTGCGCTTCGTGTCGTTCGTTATCTCAAGGGCACTCCGGGTTAGGGTATACTTTTGAGATCAGACAATGAACTTTCTTTACAGGGTTGGTGTGATCTGATTGGGCAGCTTGTCCTATCAGTTGGAAGTCCCTCACTGCCTGGCTCGACTTTCTTGGCCATTCTCCTATTTCTTGGAAAACTAAGAAACAAAATATTGTATCTCGTTCTTCAGCTGAAGCTGAATATCGTTCAATGGCTGCTCTTACTTGTGAACTGAAATGGTTAAAGGGCTTGTTACTAAGTTTGGGTGTTCATCATCCAAAAGTTATCAAATTATTTTGTGATAGTCAATCTGCTCTTTATGCATATTGCCAGAAATTCGATTTTTCATGAGCGTACGAAACACGTAGAAATCCAGTTTGATTGATCCTTCTTATGTTCCAACTCATAAACAATTAGCGGATGTTTTTACTAAGACCCTTGATAAAACGCAGTTTGACTACTTATTGGGCAAGTTTGACATTTTAAATCCTCATGCTCCAACTTGAGGGGGTATTAGGAATATTTACCTTGATACTTTCCTCATTATAGGATTGTTTATAGGATATGATTAGGAATTATTTTTCATATATATCTTTTGTAATCTTCTTGATTGATTCCGCAATAGAATGAAATCCCATGTACACATTATTTAAAGGGATGAATGCAAGCCCCCAAGGAGCAAGAGTTAAAAGCCAAAATCCTCTCTACATTAGCCCTTGATAAAACTAGATATCTTAAAGACTGCATTTTAAAAAATGTGGTTTCTTTCATCAAGATCCTTTTTTTAAAAGGTTTTCTATGACAAAATTAGGATACTACTTTATGCCCTAAAATGATTATAACAAAAACTAATTTATGTTATATAATTGTTTTTTGTTTTTTCTATTTTCCCCACAATTAACATAAAATACAAATTGATATTCTTTGTGTTCCATTATCTTTGTCGATTGTGTCCTATGTACACAAATTAAGGGCTTGTTTACTGCAGATTATATTCAGTTCAGTTCAGTTCATCTCTATTCAGTTCATCTCTATTTAGTTTAATTAATACACTTCTATTCAGTTCAGTTCATCTCTATTAAGCTAATGTAAACGAGCGCTAAGATTTAGTTTGATGCATGTGGGGTAGAAAAGGGAATAAGAGGGAAAAAGTTAGCATAATAAAGAAATGAGACAAAATTTAGAGATTTTACCAAAAAAAAAAACAAAGATTTTTAGATAAATTAAAAATAATGAAAATATGGGGTAAAAATGTAATGATGGGAGGGATGGATCAAGTAATAGCTCATGTATGTATGTATGTATGTGTCACTTTCTCAACTTGACAACCATTAAATCAACCAATACATGCATAATAATATAATAATGCTTCCTGAAGGAGACATTTCATCATCTCTCAGCTCTCTCAATTAAGAGCTTTATCCAGTATGAAAGATAAGGCTGCTTATTGGATTGTACATTTAATTTTGCTTATATCTGTCAATTAAGCTCTTTTGCATTAGCTACCTTGACTCATTTACCAAAAGTCTATTTTTCTAAACATCATCAGCTGTAAGTCTTTACTACACCCTAATTAATTAACTCAATTACTCAAAAGTGCGTGACTTGTCACTAATTTTGTGCTCGGTAGCAACCAGCATCTAGCAAACCACAATTCAGACAATATATTATGTCATCGTGAACAAAATGTCTAGCATTAGGAGCACAAGGTGAACCAATAAACAAATATTGAGAAAGTTGAATAAGAAAAGTTGTAAACACGCACGTCATTTAATTTGGGAATTGAAAACCCCTTAAACACGCCAAACAACCTACAAATTAATGATAGAGCACAATTTGTCCAATATGCGAAAAATATTGTGAGCACAAACTCAAATTGTTAAAGGGTGAATAATGATATGATTAAGCTCAAATTACACAACCAAAACACCATTTTTACTAGACTTGATTTGGAAATTTGAAATACCAAATAAAATTAAATATATTTCTTATGAAAATTTTGTGTTGATACATGCTCTCCCAAGTCCAAACTAAACAACGGCTAAAGAGAAACTTTGTTTCTGACCATATCTAATAATGTCAATTCTAAAATCAGCCAATCACTATACAGAAAAATATTAAACATATTTGTTTCAGTGCCCTAAAACAAAGGGTATCTTAGACTGGGTATTACTGGAAAAAAATCTCAGCTACTTAGGTGATTTAAATGTAGCATAAAATTTTTCCCTATTAAAATCAGGATAGGAATAAGCATCACTTGGTAGTTTATTTATCTAGTACAACCACAATCAATTCTAATCTTTAGTAGCAATTTCTAAAATACTAGCCAAATTATTCATCTTATAAAAAAAACTACTTCGTATATATAATACTAGCCTCCTTTCATGTATGAGTATCTTATATAATGTTTGTATACATTATTTATGAGCTTGTTGAAAAAAAGATTATGATTGTTTAATTTGAATAAAATTTAATTTCATCTACTACACTATCTCTGATCAAGTTTTCATTGTAATTAAAAGATAGAAATTTAATGTGAAAAGCTATATAAATATGGGTCCATTTGTAAAAAAAATCAAAAATATTAACTTTGTTGCTTTTATTTATTTTTGTAAATTATTAATTTTGTGATATTTTCATTTAAAAAGAAGAAAAAAAAAGTGTTACATTTTATGGGGAATAAATAATTATTTGCTCTTTGATTGATAATTCCTTATTTGTTATTGATTGATTAAATTTAATTTATATTTTAATCATCTTTATTTCATAAGTAAAGGGAGATCGATATTTTAATATAATAGAATTTATACTAATAAAAAAGAAAATATTTGTGTGAAAAATTATACCAATATGGGTATCTAATTATTCACTACAAGAAACTCACACAACGAGGGCAACTTATCATGATTAAAGAGGCCGGGCAATATGAGTATTTTTTTACTTAATAATGCCTACAAGGGCAATTATTTTTGCACTAATTGATATTAACAATGAAGACAATATGATTATTTTGCCCTCTTAGACTATTGAAACTTTTCCCTATTTGACAATAAATAAAGTGTTTAAATCAAGGAAAGCAAAATGTATTGCCTTTGTTGATGATCAATGAAGGCAATTTTGTTTGCCCTTTTTGAATTGAATCAAAGAGGGCAAAACATCTAAAATTGTCTTTGAAACCTAATACAACGGGGTTACAAGGGCAACATGAGGGCAATCCTAAAATTGTCATTATAACCTAAGAAGACAAATTTTGTATCAAATAGGGCAATTTTAATTGTCCTTCTTGAACACATTTTTTGTAGTGATTGTAGTGAATTTTAAAATATGAATTTTGGTGTTTGTGTTTTATTTTTTGAAATTATATATTTTGTAATAATTTCATTTTAAAAAATATGAAACTTTCCTTTTTAGTTAATATTTATAATTTGAGTATTGAGAAAATTTTTAAAGAGTAACTTAGACTTTTTGAGGGGGGACACCATGGCTCCCTTTGGCTTATATAATAGAGATATTTGTGATTAAACATATTAATGGTCAAAAGTATATCTTCATTTTATGTGTCTGTCAAAGTAGGAACCGAAAAATATTGGAGGAAATATTACAGAGTAATAATTAATAAGTTAACTTAATTAATACTTCAAAATTTTTAAAAAAAAACAAAAAAATACATAACCAGTCAAGCACATCGCATTTCAGCGTGTCTAAGAATCATTGATTTCCTAATAGCCTTGCCCCACAAGGAAAACAAGAGGGAGAAATTAGTTAAGTGTTTTAATCTAACTCATAATCATGTATATTTTGTTTAATAAAAGTAATCAACATTAGTCATATAAATTTTCAAAGGATTAATATAAGAACTTGCGAAAATATATAATAATGCCAATCATGGTCTATTTTAAAATATTTAAGAACAGTAAATCAACATTAGTCATCATGTAATTTTTCAAAGGAATAATATAAGAACTTGCGAAAATAATAATGCCAATCATGTCTATTTATTACGTGTATCGACACGCATCAAGGTATCAAATCAAATGGTAAGGTAAATAAGCGCAACGAAAATATATACTACTCCCTTCGTAATGTAATAATTTTAACAATTTTTTTTTACGTATTTTGAGGAAGAGATTTAAGGGTATTGTATGAAGGCCTACTGGTACACCGGCAGGACCATACTTGTTCACAGCACCCAAAGCTGTTGAAGTGATTGAGTACCGTCCTCTATAATAAGATGACATCCACAACCAAAATGGGTCTGGAGTACCGCCATCCAGAAAGGACAATAAGACATCTTAAGTACCGGAGGTTTGGACCCCAGTTGTACACGTGACACCATTCAAGGTATCACTCAAGCACTTGGGCTCTACTCCCTAACAAACTAACTAACTAAAGCTAGTAAGACCGCACAAGTGGATGACAACCATCTAGACATCAACTCAAGTGTGTAACAAACTAGATGCCAGTATTGGCATCAACCAATACCAGCATGGCACGTGTGCTTAAAAGCACTGTCATCCTCCAGCATTCATCCCCTATAAATAGGAGATGAATGCACCATACAAAAGTATTCACACATATACTCTCTAATCTATATTCTCCTACTCTTTCTCTTTCTAAAACACTCTTGTTGACTTAAGCATCGGAGAGTCTTTCCTCGGAAACAACCCGGGGTTAGCTCACCATGTCTCGTGTGCAGGAACCACCACAAGAACCACCTTGGGCCACCTATCTCATCAACAAGCTCGGGTGAGGCCGAAACATGTGTAAACGAAGAAATTAATCATGCAAAATGGTTTTAATACAAGCAAGAAATATGATTATTATAAGTTATACTTGTTTATGCTAAATCCCTACTCGGATATGGGACTAAGCTGGTACGAACCACAGCTGGATTGTATAGGGCTGAGTTTGTATATTGAGTGCTTGAATAATGCAAAAGCAAATAGAAAACAGAATGCAAATCAAGAGCAAGGGGACGGGGGTGACACGAGGGAATGCTGACGCAGAAACCTCGAAGCCGAGGGAAAACTGCGGGTAGCTTAATAATTTTGTGGTTACATCAATTTATATGAATTTTGAATGTATGTAAACTATATTTTCTCTCTTGAATTCGAATGACTACTCTCGTCAATCAGTTAATGAATAATAGCAATGATCACAATTGTTCTTTACATATGGTTTTTTCCCCTATTTATCTTTGCTCCACACGCACTAGTTGTTCCATTGAATTAGGAACAAACCCTTATTTCCTAGGGAGTTGTGCAACAACCTCCAAGAATGCTCATTGATGACGTCAGCCCACGTCTAGCTATTCCTTAGCAAGTTGTTGCTTGACTTTGTCATCCAATTTGAATGTCAACCTATGTCTTCTTCTAGAAGCTTCGTACGTGATCCTGCACTTCTGCTCCTCAGCTACGCCCGCTTCTCGGCTACTAACATGTACTCCGGTTATATAAAATTGACCATAACAATACTAATAACAAAATTATTTTGGTTAATTTGGTTGTTTACATCATAAAATCATTTCCTTAAAATGTGTGCGAAACAATTGTTGAAATTTTCGTGTTACGGATACGAGGGAGTACTTGTCTAATTCTATAACAAATTAAAAGCATCAGTTTTTAATATTTTATGCTTTACTAATAATACCTCTTGCTGCATCTATTTTGTGGGGAGGTACGTACTAGTAATTGGAGTAGTAAGTAGCTGGTAAGATTAGTGATCTGAAGTTGTGACTGAATTAGGTTAGTAGGAAGTTAGTAAGAAGGTCGGCCCAAAGTATGAAGCAGCTTAAAGATCTAACTGGTACATGTATGTATTAATGTATGTATGTTTTGCAATTTGCAATTTTGCATGCATGACAATCTAAACAAACGGTACTATTGTATATGAGGTATGTATGACTCTTAGCATTTTGGTCAAATTGGGTCCGAATCTCACCGCACGCATAATGTATTTGTGGGGATTTCTTATTATCTTTCCTTGTCAGATATGCGTGTCGGTTAAATTGGGTTAGGTGACATGCAATTTAACCTAAGGCCTAGTACCACCCTAGGTTGCATGAATTGAATACGTGTACAGATTCGAGAACGGGTATACATCATTTTTAAAATTAAGGATATGGGTACGAATAAGAAAATAACACATAAAATATATAAAAATATGAAATTTTATGAAAATCTTTAATGTAAATTGGAAATTATATTTGTAAAAACACAAATAATCAAGTAAAATGATAAAGTCCTTTTCAAAGAATAATAGAATGACTGAAAAATTGACTAAAATAAGGTAAAATATTTTTTAAAAATATAATAAAAAACAGAGTGAAATATTAGGTATCTGTGAAATATCGGTATCCGACACGGGTACAGTTACCTAATTGAAGTATCTATGCATCATAGGTACCACCAGGGCTGTGCCAATTAGCATTATAGAGGCCTTGTGCAATTTGTACATCATCGATCGAAAAATAGGCCCCTAAATTTATAGTATAATTTTTCACAATTGTTGTATCAATTAACGTGCAATTTTAGTATCCATTCCAAAACTAATATCATTTTAGAAGTAATAAAAAGACATACAAGTTCTTTTTTTTTTTGCTCCAATCAATAAAATACAACATTTGTGCTCCATGCTCAACCACTTCACCAAACTCTTTTTCATTTATTCTCATGTAAATCATTAGTATATACTCCGTATAATAAAAAAGAACTAGGATTAAGAGGCTCATTCATATGAAGCTTTGTGTTGGCTGTGCACTAGGTGTGTTTGCACAGGCTTAGGACCAAGCCTCGGTACCACCCATATTCTTTTTAAAAAAATTGATACACTATGCAAGCAAAATATACTGTAAGGGGAGTAGGGGACGGCCGGAAGGTTTCTTAGCAGGAAGGTTTTTTTTTTTTTTTTTTAATTTTTTCAACAAAACCATTATTATAGTTAGTTGTATAACTTGCAATAATTCAACCTCAATTTGACATGGTCATATAATATTTTTTTTATCACGAAAAAAATTATCCGTATTTATGTACAAGATATTTGTATGCGGTCACTTCAATTCAAGATATTTGAGGAGTTCAATGGGGTGTCGTTGGCATCTTGGTGCACTGTGATACATTCTAGAAGGAGGGAGGATAGTTGGTGGGATCTCTTTTGGTGCTGTTTATGGGGTATGTGGATGCGCAGGAATAAATGGGTGTTTGAGAAGGTGAAGAGAGGGGTAAATGAGATAGTGACGCAAGCTCAAAATATGGTGTATGAGACCACGCTGGTAAAGAAGATGCAACAAGTGTGCACACCTCATGTGGTGCTACCTTCTTAGTGGTCCCCACCTGAGATTGGAATCTACAAGATAAACTCCGATGTCGCGGTCTTTGATGAAGGCACAACAGGATTTGGTGGTGTTACAAGAGATTGGGAAGGGGATGTAGTAGTGGCAACATGTATGAAGGTGGATGGGCAACAATCAGTTGAAGTCCTGGAAGCGTTAGCAATGAGGCATGCGTTGAGGATCTCCATTGATGCAGGTTTCCGAAGGTTGGTGCTTGAAACTGATAATATCAAGGTATACTCTCACCTAGCTAAAGGAACAAGTGAAGGCACCAGCTTTGGGAAGATAATTGAGGACATTAGGTGCTTGGGTAGCTGTTGTACTATTGTTAGAAGGCATGGTAATTGTGTAGCCCATAATTTGGCCAAATTAAGTTGTAATTTTGTAGGGCTAGGTGTTTGGCTTGAGAATTTTCCTAGTGAACTAAGTGCCTCTGTATTTAATGACTTGCATGATGTTTTAATTTAATTTGCCTAAGGGCTTCCCGTCAAAAAATAAAAATAAAAAAATTAATAAATGCTGGAGTGGCCGAGTGGGTCAAAAATATTTGAGGTCCCGTGCAACTTTTGAAATATTCACCTCTAATTCTAGGCTTCTACCTATTGCACATTTTTAAAAGAAAACAAAAAGGACTACATATATAGGATAGTGTTGAAGAATGTAAAAAAATAAAATAAAATAAAAAATAGCGATAATAAATGAAATAAGGATGCAAGAGGATATTAGACAATATTGGTGGGCCTCTAATTAATCTCCATTATGCTATGTTTGGATACAAGCATTTGATTTGAAATGATGGATTTGGGTCAAATTAAATGTTTGACAAGTAAAAAAAAAATTGGAATTGGATTTGACTCAATTCCTAACCCGAATCCTTAATGGGTAAATTATATATATTTCAAATACTTAACAAAACCATGTCATTTCAAATTCTAAAAAAAACCAAACATGTAATTGGAATTTGAATCGCAATATTTCAATTTCGGAAATTGAATTCATCAATTTGAAATGAATTATATATATCCAAACGCTACCTTATTTTATTTAGGAAGAAAAACAAAATAGGGTATGTCTATGTATTGAAGACCTTAGTAATTTGTATTTCTTGCAAAATAGGATCAATTTTTGTACAACTATAGTCCAAAACAATTAATTTCCTGTTTTAGAAGAGTTCACATTAAGCTCTCTTTTAGGTGCGTGTAATGAGCCTAGCTAGTAGAGTTATTACACTATTAGAGTAACTTAGGGTGTAATTTGTTGAAGTGAGCTATAATATCTTTTCACCTTCAAACAAAAAAAAATCTTTTATAATTCCATTAACAGCTAATTATATATAATAAATTTTGGGTTTGTGTACCATCACACGAGTTGCAATTCCTATAGCGGACTCTGGGTATATACTACTACCGGTGGAATTTACAATATGTTTAAATAGAAGGAAATGGAGGGAAGGGGAATGAAGGAAGAGGAACAAAACGATAAATGCTCCCTCGTTTGAATATCACATGGAGGGAGAGAAATTTCTCTCTTTAATGAACTAATTAAATCCTTTTTATATTGGAGAGATTTGAAAGGAAAATGCAACCCCATTTTGTACCTCCCCTTCCTCTTCTTCCCTCCCATATCGTTCATTCCCTCTATGCGTTGCTATCGAAACATAAGGTTAAGGTTTTAAGGGTAAATTGTCTCTCCTTTTAGTTATACATTGATGTGTACAAAATTCAGTAGGATCCGAATTGAATCATATTAACTTGCTCCAATATTAGTCTCATCAAGTAAAAAATATACAATTTTTTTTTTGACGGTTACAATTTCTTTATTATAAATAATTGCCTCAAATAATATCATAAACTAGTCAATGATGGCGATTCGTAACTCATGAGCATATAAATTCAATATTGCATAATATAATATAGTAATATGCAATAATAAACACACATCTAAACAATAGTTAATTATATAAAAGGTGAAATAAAAACATGAAATTAAACACAAAATTTCTATATATTATACGGAGTGTGATAATATGCACAAATATCAATAAAATTATGACATAATATAAGTACTTGTAACATATACTTTCTCTGTTCTTTTTGTTAGTTATATTTAAATCTTTAAAAATTCAAATCATAACTAACAAAAAGAAACGGAGGATATACTAAAATACAATTAACATATCGAAATTAGGATTACTTGATGGAAATTCATGATGATATATTGACAAAAGCATTATATTATCATATGATATAATCCTGCTAGTGTTTTTTTTTTTTTTTGTTTTGTTGGATGTAACTTGTGATGGAGGAATCAATGCTCTCATATCACTATCGTGATTGTCACTTGGCCAATTTGAAATAGCTAGAGCTATTACTAGTGCTAGTTGGTATGTATGGCGGTATGGGACAATATGGGTCACGCAGCATGCACGCTCTAATAATAACTTATATTAATAAGCATACACATATAACTAGGCACGCAAGAGCATGTTGATGAACTTCAATTCCTAGCTAGATACAAAGCCCATGTTCCTTTCTACTTTTAATTTCTGAAATTTCAGTTTATTTCACACAAATTCTTTTCAGTTAAGCTCTTGCTGAGTTTTTGATTTATATTAATTCATTTCAGCCAAATTCAGTTCTGTATGGGGGCCTACCGGTAAATCGGCAGGACCTACCATACTAATGTCGCGGCCAAGATGTCAGACACCACTTTAACGCCAGCAACAAGGGCTAACAGTCACGACCAACTAAAGACAGCCAACATAGGCAGTACCTCTCAACATGCCGTTCCAACGATGACGGCATCAAAGAACCCATGCCGTAACAAAGATGTCGTCTTAGTGACGACAGCATCATAGGTTGCCTACCATCAGAGTTGCCGGAACCGACCCTGGGAAGGTACCCGTCCTTGGCGGTCACGGTTTGACCGCCAAGCCATCTCCTATAAATAGAAGACCTCACCAGCCTGATAACGGCAGAACACCAAGACTTAACTAACTTCTATCTCTTTATTCTCTCTCCTCCTTATTTCCCCTATATACCTATTCTCCCTTTGCTAACTTAAGCATCGGAGGGTCTTTCCTCGGACATACCCCGGGGTTAGCTCACCGTATTGTTTCCTCGTGCAGGTTAAAGCTGTCCCTGTGAACACTTCTACACCATCAAAAAACATTGTCGGTAGATCCATACCGGAATAATTGGCGCCGTCTGTGGGGATTTCTTACAAAAAACCACCTATAAAACCAAAAACACCCTAACCCCAAAAAATATAAAATGACCACCCCCAGTCAGCCAGAAAAAGAGGCTAGCCCAAAACCCACTTAAAGTGAAAACACGGTCCACACTCCAATAGTGGAGCGTGAAAAAACACCTGAACCCAAACCAGAGACAAACTCTGGTTTAGAAATTGTAACGACCCGACTTTTTAGACGTGTCGATTGACGAAGGAAATCGACAAACGGATCATTACCAACTTAAAATGAACAGTAAATCATATTATTCGAATTTATGGATTAACTTTTATTAATTAAACTACTAATTATCCAAAATAATTCAATATTCATTATTACATAAGTGGTCTTAAACAGTCCCAACATGCTGGGATCACAAAATAAACTAAGTTAAATTGTCTTAAAAACAATAAGAAACTTCTAAAATAATCTAAGTAACTAAGGTTTACTAAAGATAAATCCTCAGCCACTCAAGCCCATCCATCGAAGCCCGTTAATCTGCAACATCTTCTCCTGAAACTGAGGGGGGGGTCCACCGTCAGTGGCGAGTAACTAGGCTGTCCCATTTAATCGAGGGACCACCAAACACATAATATCATAGGAAAGCACATAAAAACCGTACAGAAACTTAATACATGCTTTACATACAACCATACCAAAATACGTATAAAAATACGTACAAACCTACGTAAACGTATACGTACAAAATACGTATAAAATACCTGCAGAAATACGGTTAGAATACGTAACATCTACGTATAATGTACGTACATTCAACCCTGCATTATACGGTTAGAAATACGTACAAAAATACACTCAGCATTCATATTCATACATACGCATACATTTATACTTTCATTCATACAATTACAGAATCACACAGCGGAAGTCTTGTATCATCTCAAATCATATACCTATTGTATAATACCATCATAACCTATATTATCCCATATACCTTAAGTCATAACTTATAACTTATACCTTATCTTATATCTTATGTCATTTCATAACATGAATATATCATAACCCATATCTTCCTTATATTATAACCTATCATATAATATATCTCATTATTTCATAATCTTATCTTATCATATTCGTTTCATATCATATCGTATTTTTCATTCATAATCATATCATAACTTTCATTTCATTTCATATCATTATCAAATCAAATCATATCATTCGTTGGACCGGTCACTATAACTCGTTGTGGATCCCGTGTTTCACCACAACTTTCCTAGAACATGCCGGGGTGAGCTCGTGTACTCAACCCGTAGCGGATCTCGTGTTTCACCACTAAGCCTAAGCTATGGCCATAACTCCTAATAGCAGCTCGTGTACTACTACCAGACGACTACATATCCTAAGACCCAGAACTGCTCGGGGGAGCTCGTGTACTCGTCCCAATTGAGCAGTGGCCTCGACTTAACCCAGTCTGACTACTCGGGTCATCAGGTGGGCGTCCTTATCATATCTTATATCTTTATCATATCATATCATATATTGGGAAATACTAGGTGACCGTAATAGGAAATGAAATGTTCGGAGTCCCAGGAAAGAGAGGTGCGGCACGTATATTGGCCACCTTAAATACCAAGTCTTTCCTAGCCAGAGACCGAAACATGACATGTATAGCTATTACTCTGTTTCCTTTCTTATCCCTAGTAATATCTTATGCAACTTCAAACCTTATCTTATACTATCCTCAATATCTTATCATATCTTTATAACTTATCCTTACGGATACTAACCTTAATATTATTACTAATATTAATAATACCAACTATAACAATATAACCAAAAATATTTATATTATTAATACTAATATTATTCGAACCCTAATAACAATAATAATAGTAATAATATTATCTACCCTTCACTTTACAACTTATCCCTAATAATTATTTTATCCGTAACTTTATTGTTAATTATTCCCTAAATTAATAATAATTCTAAATTAACCAAAATTGACTAATTCCTTTTAACCATTCGACAATTTCAAATTAATAATAATAATTAATCAATTTCTAAAATTATTTTAATTAACTAATTAATTACTAAAAATTACCAAAATTATAATAAAAATTCTATTTTTCAATAATTCATCACACTCGACATTCCACTCGAAATTAACCCAAAATTCTATTTTTCAACAATTAATTAATTAATTAATTTAATTACCTAAATTTACAATTATTATTAATTAAATTAAAGAAATTAATTCAACCCAAATAGACCATAGGGCCGGCCAAAGGAAGAAAAGAAAAAGGGATTGGGTCTTTGGCCCAATTTTGAAGAAAAAGATTGGACTAAAAGATGTAAACAGTCCAATTCAAACAGCCTAATTGGACTTAGAATCAAATAATAACATTAATAACCGCGAAATTTTCTGGCCCAAAATTTCGGGTTATTACAGAAATATTCAGCCAATTCACACCAGAGCAGCTACAAAATGCCATCGTTGTTCTTAGCACTCTGGCAGCAGCCAAAAAGAGGCCCAAAACACGTCACACACCAGGGTCCCCAATAAGGATCATGGAATCCTTAAAAATAGAGCAAGAGGAAGAGTTAGAATGAGACTTTTTCGAGGCTGAAACTAGATCTAGACCTCCCCCTGGATACTCAGCAAACATCCAGGCTACGGCTGGGAACAGAGTCACTCCCAGCAGAAGACTAGAAACGAACTTTGGCGACAACCTGGAGAGAAGAAGGCCGACGTCCATCGGAGTTGCCGGCCATATAGAAAGAGTCCTCCCTCAAGGGACCCTTTCGTTTTGGCTGTCAGCGAGGAAGAGCTGCCAAAAATTAAGATGCCAAATTGCAGATATGATGGCACGTTTGACCCAACGGATCATATATCCGCGTACGAGGATCATATGCAGCTCTACACCACGGTTAACAGCGCCTGGTGCCGAGTCTTTCAGACAACACTTACCGGCATAGCTCAAAGTTGGTTTAAATCCCTGCCAAACTTTACTATAGCCCGTTGGGGGGACTTGTCCTCCCGATTCTTGTCACACTTTGTCAGCAACAAAAAAAGACAAAGGCTGACGAGCGAGTTAATGGGAATACAACAAAGGCGTCAAGAAAGCCTTAGAGATTTCATTGCTCGATTCACGACGGAAGTCGGGACTATACCTGATATGCAGCAAGAAGTTGTAGTCTTGGCACTGATGTCAGGACTGCAAGAAAGCCCATTTCGCCAGTACCTGGGACGCAAAAATCTGACAACCTTGGGGGGCGTCCTAGGGAAAGCCAATGAATACATTCGGGCAGAAGAATTCTGCCGGATCGGTGCCGGCACCTCAACAGAGAAGGGGCCGGTAGAAGAAAGAAATTACAAAAAAGAGTTCAAAAAAGAAGCTCCTTTCGAAAGAAAGGAATACTTTACTAGAAACGCGGAATTAGTTTCATAACGACTACGGGCACATCACCGATAAGTGTGCCCATCTAAAAGAAAATGTCGAAGAATTAGTAACAAGAGGGCGGTGGCCCAGTATAAAAGAAAGGATGATTCATCTCGCCAACAGCAAGGCGATAGGGGGTGGAAGGGAAAACAAAAACAAGCAGATTTCCAACCTGACATACTGGTCATCACAGGGGGACCAGTACATGGCGGAACCCTTAGCAGCGCCCGAGCAAGCCTGCGGGAGGTCCGTCATCAAGTTAACTTTAATGACCGCCACCACTGGGCGGGGTCGGCAGATGTGCCAGAAATGACATTCATGGCTGAGGACACTAAGGGCATCATATACCCACATGATGACCCCTTGGTGATCAACTTGTCTATTGCGAACTGCAAAGTCCACCGCGTCTTGGTTGATGGCGGTTCCTCTGCCAACATCCTATTCCAAGAGGCCTTCAACAAACTTGGAATAGAAGATAAATATCTGAAACCGGTACACTACTCAATCAGTGGTTTTACGGGAGCCAGGGTGATACCGGAAGGCATAATTAGGCTGCCGACGCAGCTAGGAGAGGAGAGACAAGTCAAAAGAAAAATGATAGAATTTCTGGTGGTTAACATACCGTCTGCTTACAACGCCATCATTGGGCGGCCAATGATGAATGACATCAAAGGCATACCATCTACCTATCACTTAACTATGCTATACATAGTCGATGACGGCTATCCGGCAAAAGTGAAAGGGAGCCAAGTGGTAGCACGTTCATGTTACGTAACTGCCATGAGACCTCCGCCTCCACCTCAGCTGAACACAGGCAATAATAACAAAAGAAAACGAAAACCAGAAGTCTCTCCCGTATCAATGGACGACATCAATGGTCGCCCAGACGAAAACGGTCTCCCAAGGCCGAAACCCGACGAGGACGTGGAGGATATACCTTTATGTGCCACGGATGTCTCCAGAGCCGTCAAGATAGGGAAAATGTTGCCGGCCCAAATGAAGATTAACTTGGTTCAGTTGTTGTAAAACAACGCTGATATCTTCGCCTTTTCTGCTGATGAGATGCCAGGCATCCATACCTCTGTAATACAACATAGGCTTAATGTAGATGATAGTGTTAGGCCTGTAAAACAAAAGAAAAGATCATTCTCGGCTGAGAAGAATGAGGCTATTGAGACTGAAATAAATAAACTTTTGTTGGCAGGGTTCATAGAACCTTGTGACTATCCTGAATGGTTAGCTAATGTAGTGATGGTAAAGAAACAAAGCGGACAATGGCGAATGTGCGTCGACTTTATTGATCTAAACCGCCATTGCCCAAAAGATTGCTACCCACTCCCAAGAATAGATCAGCTAGTAGACTCTACAACAAACCATGCACTACTTAGTTTTATGGACGCTTTTTCAGGATATCATCAAATCAGCCTTCTAGAGTCGGACAAACCCAAGACGACATTTGTGACTAATGCCGGTGTTTTTTGTTACAAAGCCATGCCTTTTGGGCTTAAAAACGTCGGTGCAACCTATCAAAAGTTGGTAGATAAAGTCTTCAGCAAGCAAAAAGGAAGAAATGTCGAAGTATATGTTGACGACACAATAGTCAAAAGCAAAACCCAAGGTGAACACCTTGCCGACCTAGAAGAAACATTATGGTCATGGCACGACGTTTACGCCCCTACTTCGATGCCCATTCCGTCCTCATCTTCACCAATCACCCACTGGACAAAGCTCTCATAAAGCTGGCGGTGTCGGGCAGAATGATGAAATGGGGAATAGAGTTGTCAGAATACGACATATCTTTCAAACCCAGGAATGCCATTAAAGCACAAGCTTTGGCAGACTTCATCGCAGAAACATCATTTGCCATGGCGGACCCAATTCAAGAATGGACCATAGCCACGGACGGCTCGTCTTGCAATACCGGCTTTGGTGCCGACATCAGACTAATCAGCCCCGATGGTACCATTCATCGGTATGCTCTAAGGTTTAGCTTCAAAGCAACAAATAATGAGTCGGAATAGGAGGCCGCCATAGCAGGAATCCAGCTGGCAATCGAGTCCGGGGCAGAACAAGTTAAACTGATAACAGACTCCCAACTAGTAGCCACTCAAATGGAGGGCACAGCGGAGGCTAGGGAACTTACAATAGTCAAGTACAGGGATTATCTTAAGTAGCTGGCCGACCAACTAGCATCCTTCGAGATACAACTGGTCCCAAGGGAGAACAATCAATCTGCCGACGCCCTCGCAAGGCTGGCAACATCACCTTTAGAAGATTTAGGAGGCAATATCCTCATTGAGATCAGGGCCGCCAAGGTGATCAACTATATTCTTATTGCCACCGTCGTCGCCATGGAAGGGGAATGGTTCCACTCAATTCTTACCTTCAAAAATTTGGGAACTCTCCCAGAAGAAAAGACACTGGCAGCCAAGATCAAACGACAGGCACCTTGGTATTGTGTATACCAAGGCCTGCTTTACAAAAAATCTTTCCACCTACCTTTACTTCTATGTGCTACCAAAATAGAAGCACATAAAATTTTGGAAGAAATACATGAAGGGATTTGTGGGAATCACATTGGCAGAAAAGCCTTAGCACTGAAAGTGCTACGTGCCGGATATTATTGGCCCCATATGCTCAGGGATGCCCAGAGCTACGTTCAAAAATGCGACAAGTGTCAACGGTTTGCTCCAATGATTAACACTCCACCAAACGACCTACAGCCAATCTTGAGCCCCATACCATTTGCCCAATGGGGGATGGACATACTGGGACCATTCACAAAGGGCGAAGGGGGATGAAAATTCCTAATAGTGGCTATTGACTACTTTACAAAATGGATCGAAGCCATCCCAACCGTTTCTATCGCCACGGCCCAAGTTAAAAAGTTCATATGGGAACAAATAATCACAAGGTTTGGGATACCCCAAACAATAGTCTGTGATCATGGGACCCAATTTGACTGCAAGCCCCTGAGAGAATATCTGGAGCCTCTTAAAGTAAAAATGACATTTGCATCCGTTACTCACCCTCAGAGTAACGGCCAAGCCGAGGCGGCAAACAAGCAAATCCTAAATGCTTTGAAAAAGAAGTTAGACGACCTCAAGGGTAAGTGGGCAGACTTAATACCAGACGTTCTTTGGGCAAACAGGACGAATGAGAAAGAGTCGACAGGGGAAACACCCTTCAGACTCACATTCAGACAAGAAGTTATCTTGCCGGTAGAGGTAGGGCTACCATCCTTCAGGATCCAGACATACCAGCCACAACTCAATGACGAGTTATTAAAGCAAGACCTTGATTTCCTCGCAGAGGTCAGACTTATCGCAGAACTCCGCCAAGTAGCATACAAAGATCAAATTAAAAGGGCGTATAATAAAAAAAGTACACCACAGGCCTATGCGAGATGGCGACTTGGTTCTGAGGCGAACTGACGCCACCGGTAAACAAAACCGACAAGGCAAATTAACGACAAATTAGGAAGGGCCATACCGTATAACAAAGACGGTAACCTCTGGAGCTTACAGGCTTGCTGGAATGGACAGCAAGGAACTAAAGAATACTTGGAACGCCAGAGTCCACAAGAAATACTATGTATAAATTTTACGTACTTACGTATCCCACAAATGTATAGAAGTTAAATCTTTGGTACAATTGAATTTTATTTTTACTTAGGTATTTATTAAACTATGTACTAAAGTTACCTCGTCAGCAGCTAAAAGGCCAGATGACAGCTAAGGCCAAAGGCCACTATCATCCAAAAAGCCTAGCTGCAAAGAACCTGCCTCAGCAGCCAAAAGGCCAGATGATAGCTAAGGCCAAAGGCCACTGTCATCCAAAAAGCCTAGCTGCCAAGAACCGTCTCAGCAGCCAAAAGGCCAGATGACAGCTAAGGCCAAAGGCCACTGTCATCCAAAAAGCCTAGCTGCAAAGAACCTACCTCAGCAGGCAAAAGGCCAGATGACAGCTAAGGCCAAAGGCCAGATGACAGCTAAGGCCAAAGGCCACTGTCATCCAAAAAGCCTAGCTGCCAAGATCCGTCGTCAGCAGCCAAAAGGCCAGATGACAGCTAAGGCCAAAGGCCACTGTCATCCAAAAAGCCTAGCTGCCAAGATCCGTCGTCAGCAGCCAAAAGGCCAGATGACAGCTAAGGCCATAGGCCACTGTCATCCAAAAAGCCTAGCTGCCAAGATCCGTCGTCAACAGCCAAAAGGCCAGATGACAGCTAAGGCCAAAGGCCACTGTCATCCAAAAAGCCTAGCTGCCAAGAACCTGCCTCAGCAGCCAAAAGGCCAGATGACAGCTAAGGCCAAAGGCCACTGTCATCCAAAAAGCCCAGCTGTCACGAACATTAGCCAACAATCAAAGGGCCAAATGACAGCCAAGGCCAAAGGCCACTGTCATCCCAAAAACCTACCTGCTCAAAAAATTCCAATTACACAAATAATAAAGGATGAACTATGTTTGCAATATAATAAAGATGTGATCTAAATATATTGCAAATTACGAATTAAATTCAACAAAAATAAAAGGCAACTATTTTTTAACAAAATAAAAAGTATTATATACTTTCAAAAGCCAGTAATGACTGGCGGCATTACACATTACAAGCTTAATGGCATGGCAGCCCATTTTGACAAACATAAAAAATTACAAAAAATATATACAAAATACTACAACAGATTAAAACAAAAAAGAACAGTTAGAATTACAAGAAGAAGGAACAGGAGAAGGCTGCCCAACACATTATTCTTCCCCTTCAGGAGCATCTCCGGCAGTAGTAGAGGCTGTCGTAACTTCAGGACCCACCAAACCATCTGCTGCTGGCACCCTAGTAAGCCGAGGTGACATATTCCCAACATGTTCCTCAGGAAATACGTCTTCCTCATTCAAGGGTTGATTGGATGTCCCAGCAGCGAAGGCATCCTCCACAGCAACCCAGTCAACCTCTGGGTAAAGTGACAGCACGTACCTCATGGCAGCAATCCAGCCACCGTCAAACCGGAGGGTGCAGAATTGACGAAGGTCAGCAGACTTAACAAAATCGTCCACTACTTTCAACCTGGCACCCTCCACTTCTTCAGTGGCCTTCTTGATGGCAGACGCAGTTTCTTCTTTGGCAGCCTCAACTTTAGCCTCTGCTCCAGCTACCTTCTCTTCGCTGGACTTAGCGACTATTAGGAAGGCCTCAGCGCTGCTATTGGCAGCCTTGAGACCTACCCTCACAGTCTCCAAGTCAGCGGCAACAACATCCGCTTTTTTCCTGGCAGCATCGCCAGCAGCCTCAGCCTCAGCTGCTTTCATATTGGTGGATTGCATGGCAGCCTCGGTGTCAGCTACAAACTTTTTAGACGCCAGCACGGCAGCATCAGCACTTGTCTTCTCTTCTCGAAGCTTGGCCAGCTCCATCTCCTTCTCCTCAGCAGCCTTCTTGAGAGCTGCATTCTCATCCGTCAGTGGAAGAACCAGCTTCTCTGCCTGCTCCAAATCAGATGCACAACTCCAGTAAGCCTCAGCCAATTCGGCAGCAGAATTGGCAGCCTGTTCACGGCAAGGCAAACAAATTTATTCTCTATACAAAATACCAAAACGTAAAAGAGAAAGAGGAATGAGGGAAAAGAGGGAAAAGAAGAAGACAAAGCAAGGATACTCACACAGGCGACATCATGACACAGGACTTGAGCTGGGTTTACCCATCTTTCCTGACTAGGTCAGCCGACAGCCTCACACCCTGCAGCAGCCGGTACCCTAAATCACTCCCAGCCAGACTTAAATCCGCCATCAACGATTCGTTGATGGCAACATCTAGTTGAGGATGGAAATAAGGCCTAGAAGGCCTCGGCCCCGGCCTAAACTCGTCAGGAATGGTGGAGTAACTATAACCCCACGATCCAGCCCTTACCTGCACGTCCTCAGGTAAGGGAAAAGAGAAGGATCCAACATTATTCGAGGCATCCACCTCGATATGCCCTCCGGCACCGCGACGGAGCATAGAAATGCTACGCCTAAAGTGCGGCCCAAGATACTCCGTCCGGTAGTCTTCAGCTGCCGGAGAATTACCCTGCATAAAACGATCCAGCTAACCAAAATATAAATCAGCGCCAAAACTAAAAAAAAAAAGAAAGAAGAAGAAGAGAGAAAGGAGTTTAGATGACATACCTCGGAGGGATCGATCTCTGGAGCTGTAGGAGCCTTCAGGGCTTTCTCACGAGCCCTCCGCCGCGAGCTCTCTTTGGCGGCGTCATCAAGACAGCCATCCGCTGTCTCATCCTCAACAACTATTACCTCCTGTTCAGGCAAGTTTGCCTCCAAAACAGGAGATCTCACATCAGCACTAGTGGCTTCAGTGGTTGTATCCGTCAGTACCTGATGGGCAGCCTCGTTTGCCACGTCACGAGGTGACTTATCATGCACCACGCCACTCTCATATGGGAGCATCTCCGTGGAAGCCGGTGCAGGAAAAGACGTAGACTCACCTTGCACAATAGTGTCAGGCACTACCTTTGACCCAGGTACTACAGCATCAGCGCCCTGAGACCTCGCCACCTTGGCAGGCTTTCCAGGAGACGAAGCCAACTCTTTCCTTTTTCCCACTGCCTACTCCTGGTAACGAGTGGCAGCGGCCTTGGTACGACCACCCCTTGTCGAAGGAGCCGACCTCCTTACAGTTGCACCTTCTTCTGGGAAGGCATCAGTGCCAGCAGAACCCTGAGAAGCCGGCACTATTATAGTAACTACTCTCTGACGGTCGGCCGGACAGCGACCCCCACGACTACTCCTGGCAACCACAACCCTGGTGCCGGAAGAAGAAGTACCGGAAGCAGAGTTTCCAGCACCAGAAGTGCCGGTGACAGCAGCTTCAGCCGCCACCTCAACGCCTTCTTTGGGCGGCTTCAATTTGCCCAAATCCAACTCTGCACCACAGACAAAGACATAGCGTCAAAACCACAAAAACATAATCTATATATACATATATATATATATATAAATTGTAAAGGTTAGGGTCATGCAAAGCAAGAAGGTTAAGAAGACAGATATAAGGACAAAGCCAGAAGTAGGGCGCCAAGCCTCTTCATACCAGAGCTGTACCCCCAACATCGCCACACAACCCCACGTAGCCAAGGGGTCGGTTCTCCACCATATATCCAGAGTCTAGCATCCATCTAGTAGGGATGCCACCTACATGCTTAAAATAATCGACAGTTAACTGCTCTTCAGCAGTCAACTGCCGCCTTGGAATGTGCCCCATGTTAGGGCTAGGAACCGTGAAGCCTAAGGGAATGTCCAATGTAAACCCTTTTGGTGCCTTAACCCAAAACTATTTACCCATGTAGTTCTTGTATGAACTAATCTTTGGGTAATACAACAGCTTCCCAGGAGCTGTCGAAAATGTATACCGCCCGGCAGCCGAGCTATTTCTCTTCACGGACATCAGTGCCCGTATAATATGTAGATTCACCTTCATCTGACGATACCGGCAAACCCACAAAACCGATACCAACATCAACAGGGACAACGACCCTAGTTGAACCAAACTTATTTGAAAATGTCGCAAAACCGACATTATGGACCAGTCAAAGGGACACCTAAGACCCCAACTAAAGTGTGCCAAATATACTGGAAAGTAGCCATCTGGAGGCGCAGTCACCTTATCATCTTTATCTGGGATCACCAACTCCCAGTTCGCAGGAATATAGTGGTCATCCTTAAACCACTGAATATAAGCCTCCCTACCGCCGGTCCAATTACTGATCTCATTCAGCCAATCTGAGTAGGGAGTACGCACTAACGGATGCTCATGATCCTCAGCCGGCACGACACCAAATTCTAACGCCTCAAAAACGGGTGACGGCAAGTCACCAAGGGAATCGAACCATTCCTGACCGGCAAACTGCCAGGCAGTAGTAATCAAACGAGCATCACCTGGCTCCATATCAGCTTTTGCAATACACAACAACAGAAACAATGGAGCTAATAAGAAAAACACGCAGGAATCTATGTATTTACCAAGCTCGGCAAATGGTTTCAGACGTGCCAGATCTTCATTTGAACCATATTGGTCAAACTCCAAGGCGGACCGCAGCGCAGAAAACCAATAGCACTCTGACATCACGGTCCACATTGGGTTGACGGACTTGCGCAAGATCTCACGAAGATCCCTGACTTCATGTTGTTGTTCATGATTGAAACTTGACGGGTTACGTGTGCCTTCGCAGTCTGAGTTTCTTTTCAAAACTAAAGAAAACTCAGGAATACGCCTCTGCCTAGGCACAAGTCCACCAGGCAACACTGACGTTGCCGGATGAACGTTGCTGGATTTGGAAGATAAGGCAACAACTTTACTCCTGGTTTTCATACGACGCGAACGCCGGGTTGACTCCTCTCCTCGGTTCGAGTGAAGAGGACACCCCTTTTTAATCTTAAGACTGCGAGACACGCACACACACACGCCAGGCTCCACCACTTCGTCAGCAATGACCTCACTGACGGCGGTGCTAGTAATAGTTTGACACAACGGCTCACCTTCTGTAGGGCATGACGACAACGAGGTAGACGAGTCAGACGACAACGAAACGTCACCGTCGTCGCTCTCCAGAATTCTGCTGTCGTTTTGACAATCACTAGCATCCGACATTGTTTGAAACACTGACAGAAGACATAAAGGTTAAAGTAGTAACATGCACCAGTATCAAGGCTTTAAAAGGAAAAGATACATTTTCGAAATATATTTCGAAATACCTTTTCTCCAAAAACAATTTCAAAA
The DNA here is from genome assembly GCA_951394345.1 of Salicornia ramosissima. Lineage (NCBI taxonomy): Eukaryota > Viridiplantae > Streptophyta > Magnoliopsida > Caryophyllales > Amaranthaceae > Salicornia > Salicornia ramosissima. Next base: position 47,992,906 of record OX596234.1, on the reverse strand, counting down.
TTATTCAGGAAAACTTAAAAAGAATAAATTTGGAGATAAACCTCCATTTTTTCGATTTTCATTTTCGAAAAAACCAATTTGAAGAAAAATAATTTTCAACTTACACTCTGGAAAAACATTTCTACAAAGCCAATTTCGAAGTACACAACTCAAATAAAGCATAAAAGAATAGCTAACCTGAAAATTATGCAGATTTCGAAGCTTTTTCTACAGTAACAATGGTGGAACGACAAACTTTTTTCAGAGATTCGAGGAAGAAGACGTTGAAGATAAGCACAACGAACAGTTAGAGAGAGAAAGAAAAGAAAATTTTTCTTACAAATTTTTTGAAACTTTTGACGTGAGGAAAGAGAAAAAGAACCATCAATACAGATTTATATGATGTTGTGGGACCCAGTTTCCAACAAAACAAACGTTTCGTATCCTGCTGACACGTGTAAAGTGCAATTGAAGGGGCGGGAAAGTTAAGCCTAACATCTTGTTAGCTACTTATTTTCCTTAAAAAAGCATCACCAATGTGCCGGTATTGATACTTTTTGGGGGGGCTAGTTGTATGGGGGCCTACCGGTAAACCGGCAGGACCTACCATACTAATGTTGCGGCCAAGATGTCAGACACCACTTTAACGCCAACAACAAGGGCTAACGGTCACGATCAACTAAAGACAGCCAACATAGGCAGTACCTCTCAACATGCCGTTCCAACGATGACGGCATCAAAGAACCCATGCCGTAACAAAGATGTTGTCTTAGTGATGGCAGCATCATAGGTTGCCTGCCATCAGAGTTGCCGGAACCGACCCTGGAAAGGTACCCGTCCTTGGCGGTCACGGTTTGACCGCCAAGCCATCTCCTATAAATAGAAGACCTCAACAGCCTGATAATGGCAGAACACCAAGACTTAACTAACTTCTATCTGTCTATTCTCTCTCCTCCTTATTTCTCCTATATACCTAATCTCCCTTTGCTAACTTAAGCATCGGAGGGTCTTTCCTTGGACATACCCCGGGGTTAGCTCACCGTATTGTTTCCTCGTGCAGGTTAAAGCTGTCCCTGTGAACACTTCTACACCATCACAAAACATTGTCGGTAGATCCATACCGGAACAAGTTTAATTTAATTAAATTAAAAAAAAGGGCCAAAGCATCTTCCTAGCTCCACAACTCCTTGTTGACCATATATATATATTACTTCCTCTGTTTCTAATAGTTTGATGCATATTTTTGTTTGGGATGTCCTAGAAAATTTGTTATATTTCGTTTTGAAGTAAATGATCTCACACACACACTCTCTACTTTTACTCATACCACACACACACTATCTAACCATCTAATACACAGATGTAGCAAACATACATTAAGGAATAGAGAAAGTATATATACATTATATATTCTTATAATAGTTACTTAGCGGCTCGTTCATATAATTTAGGTAACACTTTTGTGTTAATATATATATATATATATATATATATATATATATATATATATATATATATATATATATATCTAAGGCAACTGCATGCACTACACAATAGTTTATTGCTCACTCTTCATCATAGTTTTACACATAATAGTTGTGTGTTGCAAAGCCATTTTCCGTGTCCATGGAAGATATATTCAACTGCTACTAGATGATATCTTGCTTATTGATCTAACACATAGACATTGGCTTTTTCATAGATGTAAAATTTTCTAATTTTTTAGAATTAAATAGATTATAGTTTGTCCTTGAAAGAAGACGTCCTAACTAAATTGTACATCCTTCCAAAAAAAAATCACTCTTATAATATAATATCAATGCAACGTCGAAAGATCCCTTTAGCACAGGGCCCCAATATTTACAGGCCTCAAAATTTATAAAATTAGAAAATAATTAAGCTAACAACTTACTGGAGTTAGTTGAGCTGTCACGCAGGATAATGATGATTCGATCATGAATTATTCACTTAGTACATAGTGAACTCAATGCACCCCTAATTAACATTCATGTTGGACATTTTCAACATTTAGGTGCTACAATAGAAAGTTTTGTACAATAAGTTATCTAGATGTTGAACATAAGTGTCCTAAAAACATTGCTTAAATGAGCTAAACTCATTAAATGAATGTTCTATTTAAGTGTGGGTGCATGGTAATCATTTTTTTAAAAAAAAAATTAAAGAAAAGATATACAGTTTGAAGAGTTATGGTGCATGGTATTAATTAAGTATAGGGTCAACATATATATATTTTTTCTTGTTGGTGGTGGGGAATTGGTAAAACTAGCTAGAACAAACTTAGAATCCCATATCCACTTTTTACCCTTTTGTTTTTCTTTGTTCTTTAGTTTGTTTAAGCATTAAAGGTTAATTTTTCAGCTCGTTTCCCCCCTTTTTCCTCTAATCTAATAGACCAATAGTTTATTCTTTTGTTTCCCCCCTTTCTAATCCTTTTTGGATTGTTCCAACTTCATTAACGGCCCTGTTTCGGTATGATTTGATCGATACCGTTAGTGGTGGTGCAGAGGTGTTTGACAATGGCGGCTGCTACCTGCACAATGGAATAACACGGTGAGCTAACCCCGGGGTGTCTCCGAGGAAAGACCCTTCGATGCTTAAGTTAGTAAGGAGATTCAATGTAAGGAAGAGAGAGAGAGCGTGTAGAAGTATTAGAATGTACCTTAAATGAGGGGTATTCTCCTCTATTTATAGAGGGGGATTGTGGTAGGATGACCATCCTTGGATGCCATCCTTGGTTGTCATCCTTGGTTGCTATCCTTGGATGCCATCCTTGGTTATGATGGCATCTCATACAGCCGGCAACTTATGGGTCGGGATCCTTGGATGCCATCCTTGGTTGCCATCCTTGGTTATGATGGCATCTCATACTCCGACAGCTTATAGGTGCTTCAAATGGGTATGGACCTGCCGGTATACCAGTAGGCCTCCATACAACTGGTCCCCCCAAAAGTAACGGGAAGTCTTGAGTTGGCGGTGCTTTTTTAGAAGCTGAAGCGTCATAAGACGTCGGAGTAATCTCTTTGCTAAGTTTATTTATGTTGCGACACCGTTGCGTATGCCGCCATGCGGTGTTTCTAAATGTAATGTTTTCTCTCCCTTTTCATGGGTTGTTGGTCAATTTTTGAATCAAACCATAGGAGCTGACAAAGCTTTTGCCGCCGTTGAGATAGGAGCTGACAAAGCTCTTGCCGTCGCTAAGATAGGAGCTGACAAAGCTCTTGCCGCGAGCTCTTGCCGCTGTCAAGATTGGAGCTAACAAAGCTCTTACCGCCGCTAAGATAGGAGCTGACAAAGCTCTTGCCGCCGCCAAGATTGGAGCTAACAAAGCTCTTGCCACCGCTAAGATAGGAGCTGACAAAGCTCTTGCCGCCGCTAAGATAGGAGCTGACAAAGCTCTTGCCGCGGCCAAGATTGGATCTGACAAAGCTCTTGCCGCCGCTAAGATAGAAGCTGACAAAGATCTTGCCGCCGCTAAGATAGGAGCTGACAAAACTCTTGCCGCTGCCAAGATTGAAGCTATAATTAATTTTTGATGCTTTGATTCGCAAAGTGGCACTTGTGGTATTTTCCATTGAGTGGAAATATGGTTGGCGGTGGTATTCCACTTGGCTTGTATACTCAACGTTTGGATAATAGTCCTTTGGAGAACCTTATCTAGTTGAGTTTCACAGTTGTGAGCTGTGCGTTTGGATGGCGGTGGCTTGTTGCCTTAGCAAATATAGCTAACCATCTTGCCTGCTGGCAGTTTGTATACGTTTGGAATGTTTTGCCGGATGGGCATTTGGATGACGGTGGCCTGTGGCCTTAGCTAATTAGCTAACCATCTAGCCTTTTGGCCGTTAGCATATATATATTTTAAATACTTTGTCGGCTGGGCGTTTGGATGGAGATGGCATGTGGCCTTAGCTAATTAGCTAACCATCTAGCCTTTTGGCCGGTAGCATATATATATTTTAAATGCTTTGTCGGCTAGGCGTTTGGATGGCGATGGCCTGTGGCCTTAGCTAATTAGCTAGCCATCTAGCCTTTTGGCCGGTAGCATATATATATTTTTAATGCTTTGCTGGTTGAGCGTTTGGGTGGCGATGGCCTGTGGCCTTAACTAATTAGCTAACCATCTAGCCTTTTGGCCGGTAGCATATATATATTTTAAATGCTTTGCCGGCTGGGCGTTTGGATGGTGGTGGCCTGTGGCCTTAGCAAATTAGCTAACCATCTAGACTTTTGGCCGGTAGCATCTAAAAATTCATTATTATTTTTAAATTATGTTGGGTGAGTTGCTAAGGGTGATGAATTTTTTGCCTTAACCGGCGTCCCAGTTAACCCTAAGCAGCCTTGAGTCCTTGACCCGAATCCTCAACGTTTGGGTGGTGGTTTCTTGGACCCGAATCCCAGTTATGGCGGTATGACACCGCTTTCAACTTTTGGATAACAGTCTTTTGGACCGTTATCTAGTTGGATGTTAAATCCTCAACGTTTGGGTGGTGGCCTTTTTTAGTATCCACCTAGTTGAGTTATGGCGGTATAACACCGGTTTCAACGTTTGGATAACGGTCTCTTAAACCGTTATCTAGTTAGATGTTAAATCCTCAACGTTTGGGTGGTGGCCTTTTTTACCATCCACCTAGTTGAGTTATGGCGGTATATAAGGTGATGGCAGATCATTGCTGGCAACTACCTTACCCAGTCTTTCATCAATATGCCGGGATATAAGGTGATGGCAGATCATTGCTGGCAACTACCTTATCCAGGTCTTCATTTATAGGTTGGGATATAAGGTGATGGCAGCTCATGGCTGGCAACTACCTTACCCAGGTCTTCATCAATATGCTGGGATATCAGGTGATGGCAGCTCATGGCTGGCAACTACCTTATCTAGGTCTTCATTTATATGCTGGGATATAAGGTGATGGCAGCTCATGGCTGGCAACTACCTTACCCAGGTCTTCATTTATATGCTGGATATAAGGTGATGGCAGCTCATGGCTGACAACTACCTTACACAGGTCTTCATCAATATGCTGGGATATAAGGTGATGGCAGCTCATGGCTGGCAAATACCTTACCCAGGTCTTCATTTATATGCTGGGATATAAGGTGATGGCAGCTCATGGCTGGCAACTACCTTACCCAGGTCTTCATCAATATGCTGGGATATAAGGTGATGGCAGCTCATGGCTGGCAACTACCTTACCCAGGTCTTCATTTATATGCTGGGATATAAGGTGATGGCAGCTCATGGCTGGCAACTACCTTACCCAGGTCTTCATTTATATGCTGGGATATAAGGTGATGGCAGCTCATGGCTGGCAACTACCTTACCCAGGTCTTCATCAATATGTTGAGATATAAGGTGATGGCAGCTTATGGCTGGCAACTACCTTATCCAGGTCTTCATCAATATGCTGGGATATAAGGTGATGGCAGCTCATGGCTGGCAAATACCTTACCCAAGTCTTCATTTATATGCTGGGATATAAGGTGATGGCAGCTCATATAGATGGCAACTTATGGTTTGCCATCCTTGGATGCAATCCTTGGTTGTGATGGAATCTCATATAGATGGCAGCTTATGGCTTGTCATCCTTGGATGCCATCCTTGGTTATGATGGCATCTCATACAGATGGCAGCTTATGGCTTGCCATCATTGGATGCCATCATTGGTTATGATGGCATCTCATACAGATGGCAGCTTATGGCTTGCCATCCTTGGTTGTGATGGCATCTCATATAGATGGCAGCTTATGGCTTGTCATCCTTGGATGCCATCCTTGGTTATGGTGGCATCTCATACAGATGGCAGCTTATGTTTTGCCATCCTTGGATGCCATCCTTGGTTATGATGGCATCTCATACAGATGGCAGCTTATGGGTTGCCATCCTTGGTTGTGATGGCATCTCATATAGATGGCAGCTTATGGCTTGTCATCCTTGGATGCCATCCTTAGTTGTGATGGCAGCTTATGGGTTGCCATCCTTGGTTATGATGGCATCTCATACAGATGGCAGCTTATGGCTTTCCATCCTTGGTTGTGATGGCATCTCATACAGATGGCAGCTTATGGCTTGTCATCCTTGGATGCCATCCTTGGTTATGGTGGCATCTCATACAAATGGCAGCTTATGGCTTGCCATCCTTGGTTATGATGGCATCTCATACAGATGGCAGCTTATGGCTTGCCATCCTTGGTTGTGATGGCATCTCATATAGATGGCAGCTTATGGCTTGTCATCCTTGGATGCCATCCTTGGTTGTGATGGCAGCTTATGGCTTGCCATCCTTGGTTATGATGGCATCTCATACAGATGGCAGCTTATGGCTTGCCATCCTTGGATGCCATCCTTGGTTGTGATGGCATCTCATATAGATGGCAGCTTATGGCTTGTCATCCTTGGATGCCATCCTTGGTTATGATGGCATCTCATACAGATGGCACCTTATGGCTTGCCATCCTTGGTTATGATGGCATCTCATATAGATGGCAGCTTATGGCTTGCCATCCTTGGATGCCATCCTTGGTTGTGATGGCATCTCATACAGATGGCAGCTTATGGGTTGCCATCCTTGGTTATGATGGCATCTCATACAGATGGCAGCTTATGGGTTGCCATCCTTGGATGCCATCCTTGGTTATGATGGCATCTCATACAGATGGCAACTTATGGCTTGCCATCTTTGGTTGTGATGGCATCTCATATAGATGGCAACTTATGGCTTGCCATCCTTAGATGCCATCCTTGGTTATGATGGCATCTCACACTAGTAAAAAAATCCTTATTTGTAACTCCTTATTTGGATCGTGCCTATTCAGGCACGATCCAAATATAAGCTATTTGGATCGTGCCTAAAAATGCACGATCCAAATAATAGATTATTAGTATCGTGCATAAAATGCACGATCCAAATAATGTATTATTAGTATCGTGCCTAAAATGCACGATCCAAATAATGGGTTATTTGGATCGTGCCTAAAATGCACGATACAAATAACCCATTATTTGGATCGTCCATTTTAGGCACGATACTAATAGTTTTCGTAGCCCAACAAAACAAACCATCTCCCACTTGAATTAGAACACTTCTCTCTGTCGCGACATTCTCTCTGTCGAACACTTCTCTCTGTCGCGACACCCACTGCACCCACCACCACTGAGCAACGTCAACCACCACCACTGAGCAACGTCGACCACCCTTCCTTCGTGCCGCCCTAGTCTTCTGCCGCTGCTTCTTTCCTGGTGTTGCCCTAGTGTTCGTGCTGCTGCTGCTCGGTGGTTCACCTCCCCTTCGTGCTGCCCTAGTCTTCTGCTGCTGCTGCTCGGTGGTTCACCTGCGGTGAGTGCGAGCCGACGACGACCACAGTACAGCTGCTCGGTGGTTCACCTGCCCTAATTGAAGGAAGGTTAGTTCTGTTTTTTTTTTATTATTATTATTATTTCTTTTAAACAAATTGTTATTGTTGTTATATTGTTCAATTAGTTTCAATTTGTGGTTGTTTTTGTTGATTTGTGGTTGAGTTTTAGTGGAAAATGTTTTAGATTTAGTCCTATTATGTTTTTTATGTGAAAAATCACACTAGAAGTTTATGCCTACAAGATGTTTGACAAAATGCTTCACCACTAATTTGAGGTGTTAATATGATTTTTTTTTTATTTCTTTTAAATTAGTTGTTATTGGTTTTTGGTATTAAATTTATTTGAATCTTTGGTTGTTATTGTTAATTTAGGGTTCAATTTTGATGAGAAAAGATTAAGATTCACTTCTATTATGTTTTTTACATGAAAAATGACATTACTCTCAAATGCCTACAACATGTTTGTCAAAATGCTTGAATGATAATTAGTATATTGTTTGCTAATTTTTATGGGAAATAAAGACAATTAAGAAAAGCTTATTGAAAATATTAGTTCTTATATTTTTGAAGTTCAAAATGTACATAACCATGATTGATTTTGAAGTTCATAATTGTTAATTTAGGGTTCAATTTTGATGAGAAAAGATTAAGATTCACTTCTATTATGTTTTTTACATGAAAAATGACATTACTCTCAAATGCCTACAACATTTTTGTCAAAATGCTTGAATGATAATTAGTATATTGTTTGCTAATTTTTAAAGACAATTAAGAAAAGCATCTTGAAAATATTAGTTCTTATATTTTTGAAGTTCAAAATGTACATAACCATGATTGATTTTTGAAGTTCATAATGTATATAAGCATATTTAATTAATTTTTGAAGTTCATAATGTACATAAGAATTGTTGTTTTCAAAGTTGTTTTCTTGTTTCTTTTTCTGTACAAATGTTCTCTAGATGAAGAAATTATTGCATTGATGAATATGGATATACCGTTAGTTAGGTGCAAATTGAAAAGAAATCATTTTGCTTTTTAAAAGTTACATTGTTTCAAACTTATGTTTAAAGGGCGTGCGTCGCACTGAGGCACAAAGGGTCGGTAGAGCCTAGGCGCGAGGTGCAAGGCGAAGGTGCGGGCTTTTTAGATATGAGGCGCGCGCACTTTAAGTGCGGTAAAACATAAAAATTAATACTAGACCTTATTTTTTACTCAACCCCACATGAAAAATATATAAACTAAATCTTTTAATTTTTATGTGCAACAAACTATTTTTTACCCGTTTTGTTATTACTACGTATGTTTTATGTTTAAATGAAACCTTCCGAATTTGATGTACAATTTCATTGATGGGTTATGCCTATAAAGTAATTGTCGTTGTAATATATGTCTGATTTTACTATGGTAGAAATGAATCGTAGTTGGATGTATGGAGATCGAACGGAAAGGGAATTTCGAGATGGAGTATTGCAATTCCGGTTGGCAGCCTTAGAGCATCAAAGGTTTAAGAAAACTCCTACTATAGCTTGTCCTTGCCGTGATTGTGGTAATGCAAAGAGGTGGCCTGACATCAATAAGATTGAGGACCACGTGTTTCGCCGTGGGTTTACCATTGGGTATGAGACTTGGTACTGGCATGGCGAAAAGTTAGGTGATGATATGGATAATACGGTACATGTGGGGACTGATACTAATGATTGCGAGGCCAATCAGGGGGAGGAAGGGGATGTCGTCATGGAGGAAGATGGGGTTGATGATTTGATGAATGCAATGGGAGATCAACATAATGAACAACCACACATAATGTTTGAGGATGTGTCAAAGGCTGCTGAGACTCCTTTGTTTCCCGGTTGTACTAAGTATTCCAAGCTTTCAGCGATTTTAACTTTGTCGAATTTGCAAGCTAAGCATCGTTGGACTGATACAAGCTTCACAGAGTTTTTGGAAGCCTTACAAGACATGTTTCCTGATGGAAATGATCTTCCTAAGTCTGCCTATTATGCTAAGAAACTGATGAACCCATTAGGCTTAGGTTACACTAAGATAGATGCATGTCCTAATGATTGTGTGCTCTATCGAAAGGAGTATGAACACTTGGATGCATGTCCAGTATGCGGAGAGTCGCGTTATAAGGGCGTGGAAGTGCAGTCAAGTGATAAGAAACCGCCTCCAGCTAAGGTGTTATGGTATCTTCCAATCATTCCGAGGTTCAGAAGACTCTTCTCACTTCAAGAAGACGCTAAAAATTTAGTTTGGCATGATGAGGGGAGGAAAAAGGATGGGCTAATTAGACATCCTGCTGATGCAAAACAGTGGGAGACGATAGACAATGAATTCCCACTATTTGGAGGTGAACCTAGGAACCTTAGACTTGGATTGAGTACGGATGGGATGAATCCTTATGGAACCCTTAGCACCAGGCATAGCACATGGCCGGTTGTATTGAATATATACAACTTGCCTCCTTGGTTGTGTATGAAGCGGAAATATTTAATGTTGTCTCTTCTTATACCGGGTCCTAAACAACCCGGTAATGACATAGATGTGTACTTGGCGCCCTTGATGGACGACTTGATGTTGTTATGGAATGAAGGCGTGCCGATGTACGATGCATATAAGTGCACAAATTTCACTCTTCGTGCCATGATTTTTTGCACCATAAATGATTTCCCTGCGTATGGAAACTTGTCCGGGTATAAAAATAAAGGTGCAAGAGCCTGTCCAGTATGTAATGATGACATGGAAAGAGATTGGCTTACACACTCCAATAAGAATGTGTATAGGTGTACTAGAAGGTTCCTCTCCCCGTCTCATAGATATCGAAAGATGAAGACAAAATTTAATGGCACGGTTGAGAAAGGGGTAGCTCGCGGTCGCGCTACTGGATTCCAATTGTATGAACAAGTGAAGCTCCTTCGTAAAGTGCTCGGAAAAAGGCGCAAAAAAGATAAAGCTGATAAGTATGCTTTGTGGAAAAAGAAGTCCATCCTATGGGATTTGCCTTATTGGAAATACTTGTCAGTTAGGCACTGTCTTGATGTTATGCACATAGAGAAGAATGTTTGTGATTCTCTGATTTCGACTTTGCTCGATATTCCGGGAAAGACAAAAGACGGACTCAATGCGCGTAAAGACATGCAGAAAGAAAATGTCAGACCCAATCTATGGCCAGAATACAATGAGAATGGAACCAAAGCATATTTGCCAAGAGCTTGCTACACTTTGTCTAGAGAGGAAAAAAGAATTTTTTGTGAGTGTTTGTATGGGATTAAGGTGCCAACGGGTTATTCTTCAAACATCAAGCGTTTTGTATCTGTCGATGATAAGAAGATGGTCGGTATGAAGTCGCATGACTTACATGTCATGATGCAGGTTTTTCTTCCTATCGCACTTCGAGGTTTGTTGTCTAAACATGTTAGGCTGACTATTGTGAAATTGTGCGTGTTTTTTAACAAGATATGCAGTAAGGTGATTGATCCAAAGACGCTCAGAACTCTCCAAGAAGATCTTATAGAGACATTGTGTAAGTTCGAGATGTATTTTCCACCTTCTTTCTTTGACATTATGCTACACTTGGTGTTACATCTTGTTGATGAAGTGGAACAGTGCGGTCCTGTCTTTCTACGATGGATGTATCCTATTGAAAGGTACATGGGCTTTTTAAAAGGTTTGGTGAAAAATCCGGCAAAACCTGAAGGGAGCATTGTCACACGACTAAGAGCTGAGGAGGCATCTAATTTTTGTGCTGCTTTCTTAGATAAGGTTAAAGAAATCGGTGTTTCAAAATCTCGACATGAGGGTAGACTTGAAGGAAAGGGTACAATCAATCGTAAGGAGATTAAACCTCCTGATGAAAGGTTTAAAATGGCCCATCGTTGTGTTTTACAGCACCTGTCTGAAGTTCACCCTTACTTGGATAGACATATTATTGAGTTGCGTCGTTGCAATCCAAGAGCTAGTCCTTATGCTATTATGCAAGAGCATAATCGCACTTTTGCTGCTTGGTTTCAACATGAAATTCAACGTGAAATGAAGCAACCTAACAATAATGTCTCCGATACAATTGCTTCTTTATCGAGGGGTCCACGTCCTTTTGTTACTTCGTTTCAAGGATATGACATTAATGGATATTGCTTTTACACCAAGCGTCAGGATGATAAAAGTGTGCACCAAAATAGCGGTGTTATGGTTCTTGCTTCTTCTACAGAATATTCCACTGTGAGGGATAAGAATCCACTTGATTGGACGCGAATATACTACGGGGTTATTGAAGAGATATGGGAACTTGATTATCTTGATTTCAAAATACCTCTCTTCAGATGCAAATGGGTGGATAATCGGCGTGGCATGAAGGTAGACGATGATGGGATGACTTTGGTAGACTCAAATCATTTTAGTGACACCAAGGATCCTTTTGTGCTAGCATCCCTGACTAAGCAGATTTTTTACATTAAAGACAATTTCAATCCTCAATGGTTTGTAGTGGTTCAAGGGAAGAGAAATATTGTGGGTGTTGAAGATGTGGTTGATGAGGAAGAGTACGACCAATTTGATGCTACCCCTCCCTTATCAAATGGTGTTGAACCTTTACGAGATGGAGAAGATGTTGAGGATGCTCGATTTGACCGTGAGGAAGGAGTTTATGTTGACGTTCCAATTGAGGATTCTAGGTAATCATATTTGTAATATGTATTCAATAATGTGTGTTCGTTTAATTTTATAATACTGCAATTGTTTCAACATTTATGTTTTTTTTATAATAAATTGATTTAAGTGTCTCGTAATTATTTTATAGAAAAAATCAGAATGGATGAAGAGCAAGTGATTGATTCAGACTCAAATAAAACTTCGAAATTAAGTGCTTATGAAAAAGTTAGGGAATTAAGGATAGCTGAGAACAAGGAAAGAATGGAGGCTTTAAATTTGCCAAGAATTGCAAATTCATTGACAAAGTCAAGGGGACGAATAAAGCCGAATATAGTTGTTGATTCTGAATCAGATGTCGATTATCAGCCTGACAGTGGTGATGATTCTGATGATGACAGTAGTGAGACCACCACCTATAACTCTAATAGTGATCATAGTTTTGGATGTGAAAAGGTAAACTTACTTTTCCATAAAAAAACAGTATGTTTTTATAGTAATTATTTTGAAATGTCGAGTGCTTTATTGTATTTTATTATTTTCACTCTTGCGCTTATGTAGATGCTAATCATTTTTGTGTTTTAATTGTTTTTGTATAGGAATCTAGGATAATGGACGGAGGCGGTGATGATGACAATTATGATGAGAATGAATTACAATTTGAAGAGCCCAACACCACTCAACAGGAAAATACTACCTCCACTTCTAAGAGGAAGGCAACCAAAAAGGCGGGCAGAGGTCCGGGGAAACAATTGAAATCATCGACACCAATGATTCTTGAGTTTGATCAATACGACCTTCCAATAGGAGAATTTGAACAAGCATATGGGCAACATCTTGGGCGGTGCGCCTTAAGAATTGATATAAACATCAAGCTATGGTCTAATGTGGATGAAGACCTAATACACATTTTGTGGGTTGAGACAAAGGTATGTAAATCAAAAATATGCAATTCACATAGCTTTATTGTCGGTGGATATTATTATATTTTTTAAAAATATTTTGACAGTATTTACTATCTATATATTGCAGAAATTGTTCCACATAGATGATCCAAGAGGCACGAGAGAGAAAAAATTCAGAAGAGCATTATCTGCTCGATTCCGGCAATTGAAATCTCGGTTGGTGAATCGTTTCATCACGAAGAAGTCAGCTCCTCCACCGGGTAATCCGAATGAAAACAAACCGCCTTGGGAGGTGTATGAAGGGTACATCACTAAGGAGCAATGGAAACTTTTTGAGGCTTACGTTAGTACTGACGAATTCAAGGTAAGTTCGCATTGTATTTATCGATTTTAATATGCATTACATGTATATACACACTAATTTAATTTGCTAATAGTGTATTAATTTGGTGTGTTGCATAGGAAAAAAGTGAACGTGGCAAGCAATGTTCAAAAGGAAACATCCATCGCCACCATTTAGGCCAAAAAAGCTACATGAGGAAAAGAAAGGAATGGATCAAAGAAAAGAGATTGCCTCTGCCAACTGAATCATCAAGCAGTGCTAATAGCTCTTTGATCAGTGAAAGAGTTGAAAGTAGGGCGTTGGAATGGTGTCTTGCACATCAAAAGCCAACAAAGGATGGAAAATTGGAAGTTGACCCTAAAAAACCTGAGACTGCTCGAATAGTTAGCCAAGTGGTAACTAGTTCATATACCTACCTAAGAAACAAAATCTATATTTTTAATTCGTTACAGTAATCAATATGCATGTCTATATTTACACCCTAATTTTGTTTATTTGTAGATGGAACACTTGGAGAAAGAGGCAAAGGCGAAGGAGGAAGGAGAACATACCACCTCAGAATATGGTGTTGATGCTCTGTCTAAAGCTCTTGGTAGAAAGGACTACCGCGGCTATGTGAAGGGACTTGGTCGATCGGGAGTCGGTGTTGGCCATCGGGAGGCATATGGAAAAACTTTGAAGAGCAAAAAATATAGTGAGCATGAGTTTGAGAAGCGTATCAATGAAATGAGAAATGATTTTGAGAATCGCTTGCAAGAAATGAGCAACAATTTTGACAAACGCTTGCAAGAAGGACTTCAAGTGCACCTTGCGAAGTTTTCCAACATGTCTGCTAATAATATGATTGTTTCGTCTCCCAATCCACCCTTGCAGCCTCTTAATCTCAAGGTAATTAAAATCCTTTCAAAGCTTATTTTGAAATTTTGTTGTGACATAGACATTTATGAATTTCCCAACCTTCGTGCGTTCTTACATTGTTGTAGGAGCCTAGGAAATGTAAACTTGCTGTGAATGATGAAGATGGTAACTTGGTGTTGGTTGCCGAAGCTACAGCACACCCTATTCGTGATGGGGTTGTGCACACATCACAAGCATCACATGAGCACTATAAGGTGACAGTGGATAAAGTTTTTGAGGAGTATGTCTCAGTACTTTTACCGATCCCGCCTGAAGAACACATTACAAAGCTCGGTGAAGCGGATCAATACTTCATTTTATGGCCTATGTCTATGGTTATATTTGAAGACTCGGTTAGTACACAAGTTGTTAAATGATTATTATTGTACTTTTTTTTAGTATTATCTAAAGCCGGAAAAAAACATATTCAGTGTTATTATTACTTTTATTTGATTATTTTATTTTGGGTGGAATCAAGGATGAGCACAGACGTACTCCGAAGAAGATAACATATTCTAAAAGAAAAGAACACGTGGACAGTTGGAACCCTAGGACAGAAGAGTCACATGTGAAAGAAAAGGACACCGTCATTGACGATGGTGAAAGCCTCACATAAGAATGTTCATTGCTACAGATTCTATTGGTTGAAGAGAAGAATGACACTCTTTATGTTCCATTGAAGGCCCCATTTATGTATTCTCAAACCGACACTGATGTTTGGGTTACCCATACTGACATTTCCGAATTTCTCAGAGGAGCATCTTTGAATGTGTCAGTGATACATGTCTACATCTTGTAAATCATCTGACCATTGTATCTTCTTTTGTTTTTGCTTTTTTGAATTTAGTTTTAATAATTGTCAGTCTTCCGATTATTCTAGGTGCCTAATTGAGGAATTCATCTCATCTATGAAAGGGAGGAACATCACCTTCCTGTGTCCCCAAAGAATTTCAGCTGCTGAATGCAAGAGAAGTGTTTTTGATGCACTTAAGTATGTGAAAGAAGCTTTCCATACGGAACTGAACAAGAAGGAGGACCATTGCAAATTTATTTTGGCCCCGTATAATGAAAAGTACGTGCTATTTAATTACTTGTACAATATTTTTTTTGGCATCACTCCTAATCCTTATCTTTTATTGTTATATGTGATTGTGTTTATTTTAGCAACCATTGGATTCTTATAGTCATTGATTTACGGGCTGGAGTGATGTTCCATTTTGACCCTTTTGCTCAACAACATCCACCTCAATTGAGCTGTGAGCAAGTTTTTAAACAGTAAGTGATTTATGAGCATTGTCTTATAAGTGGTAAATCCCTGTTATAGTCAATAGCTTACAAGTGTTCAACCTTGTTTTCTAGTGCATACAAACAATACAGAGCAAAAATCAAGCCATGTGATATGCCAAACAATAACCCTAACTTTGTTGTTAAGCAAATGGAGGTATTTGGTGAACCTTTTGATGTTATTTGTAATGTATATGAGTGAAAAATGAATTAACATTTATTATTTCTGTAATATTGCTAGTGTCCGCAACAAATTGGTGGGACTGAGTGTGGCTACTACGTAATGAGATACATGTACGAGATGGTGACCCTTTACAACGAATGTAAGGGTGATTTACAACAGGTATGTTGATTTTATTTGTAGTTTGGGAGAGAAGTGGTTATGAACCCCACTTTTCTTCATATATTTTGTTTCATATTGTTGTTTTAGAATATGGAAGATGCAAATGAGTTATAGAATGCTTAAATAAATGTTTTAGGACATGGATAAAGCTTAAAAACAAAAAATATGTTGATTACTGTGGAGATGGGAACGGAAACACCCAAAAATTAGCTAAAAGGACATATTTCAATACTTGTCGTTCTAAAATGTTGTTTTGTTGCATAGAATCATGCGAAATGGTTCTAAAATGATAACATAGATGTATAGGACATAACTAAAGGTTAGAAACATGAAATAGGCATATAAGTGAGGAAATAGGATTGAAAAACACCCAAAAATAGCCAAAAATGACCCATTCTACTTGTTAGTGTTCCAAAATGACCTCTTATTGCTTACAAGATGCAAATGAGTTATAGAATGCTTAAATAAATGGTTTAGGACATGGATAAAGCTTAAAAACAAAAAATATGTTGATAAAAGTGGAGATGGGAACGGAAACACCCAAAAATTAGCAAAAAGGACATATTTCAATACTTGTCGTTCTAAAATGTTGTTTTGTTGCATAGAATCATGCAAAATGGTTCTAAAATGATAACATAGATGTATAGGACATAACTAAAGGTTAGAAACATGAAATAGGCATATAAGTGAGGAAATAGGATTGAAAAACACCCCAAAATAGCCAAAAATGACCCATTCTACTTGTTAGTGTTCCAAAATGACCTCTTATTGCGTACAAGATGCAAATGAGTTATAGAATGCTTAAATAAATGGTTTAGGACATGGATAAAGCTTAAAAATAAAAAATATGTTGATTACTGTGGAGATGGGAACGGAAACACCCAAAAATTAGCAAAAAGGACATATTTCACTACTTGTCGTTCTAAAATGTTGTTTTATTGCATAGAATCATGCAAAATGGTTCTAAAATGATAATATAGATGTATAGAACATAACTAAAGGTTAGAAACATGAAATAGGTATATAAGTGTGGAAATAGGAATGGGAAAACCCAAAATTTAGCAAAAAACTAGGACATATATCACTACTTGTCGTTCCAATGTTTTATTATTTCAAGTATTATATTGTGATTATCATGTTGTTTAATTTGATTTGGTTTACAATACTTTGAAGGAGTTTGCTGGAAGATCTGACCCGTACACTAAATTGGAGATTGACGAAGTTCGGGAGCAATGGGCGAGGTTCTTTCGGCCCTTTATGTTGAAATGATGATGTGATAATTTGTAAAATTGTGTTTTTATTTGTATTATGTGTTATCGTTGACAACTTATTGGACCTTTGAGGTGTATACTAAATTCGAAATACATTTTGTAAAGAATTGATTTGTTTGTATGTATTATATTTATATTATATACATTTCGATCAATTCATCGATCCTTGGCGCGCGGCTCATTCCTAGGCGGCCTACGTATACGTATACGTATTGTACTGTATGATTTAATATAATTCAATGATAATTATCTATAATATAAAAAAATTTAAAAATAATCCAATTAAAACAATTGGACACATTTGCATCGTGCCTTCAAATGCATGATGCAAATAAATGATTTATTTGCATCGTGCCTTCAAAGGCAAGATGCAAATAAATGACTTATTTGCATCGTGCCTTCAAAGGCATGATGCAAATAGACGATTTATTTGCATCGTGCCTTCAAAGGCACGATACAAATAAATCAACTGTTGTTGGCATTAAGTGAACTATTTGCATCGTGCCTTAAAATGCACGATACAAATAAATCATGTAATTGTATCGTGCAGTTTAAGGCACGATGCAAATAATAATTATTTGGATCGTGCCTAAGGCACGATGCAAATACTGAATCTATTTGTAACTGTTTTATTTGTAACTGCAAATGCACGATACTAATAGCTTGAAATGCACGATGCAAATAGCCAATTTTCTACTAGTGTCATACAGATGACAGCGTATGGGTTGCCATCCTTGGTTATGATGGCATCTCATACAGATGGAAGCTTATGGCTTGCCATCTTTGGATGCCATCCTTTGGCTTTGAAGCCCCAAACTAAGGCAACCTCAACAACGTTCCTTGAACCCTTATCTTTTTCAGGACCTCTTGAGCAAGGCCAAACAATATGGCTTCAGCCATCTTTCTTTGCTTTTTTTTTTTTTTGTGAAATCTTAAAATGCTCTGATATCAATTGATTCAAGTTTTTCTGACTGATTGAAAACAATGAAAAGCAAAGTTAGAGAGAATGGAGAGGACCAACCTCTTTTTCTTAGTATAATATAATGCCAACTTCAGCAATTCAGTTTATTCTTTGTCTATCAAAGAGATCAGGAACAATCACCGTGGGGTCTTGTTCTTTCCTCGCGGGCATCTTTTTTTTTTCTTTTTCCATTGCTTCTTTTTTTTTTGGGATTTCCTCTGAAATTTGAATAGCCATGATTTCTGATCAAATCGTTTGTTTAAGTTGATTACAGAGTTTTTTGGGTGGAACTTTTTGTAAGATCCCCACAGACGACGCCAATTGTTTCGGTATGATTTGATCGATACCGTTAGTGGTGGTGCAGAGGTGTTTGACAGTGGTGGCTGCTACCTGCACAATGGAATAACACGGTGAGCTAACCCCGGGGTGTCTCCGAGGTGTTTAAGTTAGCAAGGAGAGAGAGAGAGTGTGTGTAGAAGAATTAGAATGTACCTTAAATGAGGGGTATTCTCCTCTATTTATAGAGGGGGATTGTGGTAGGATGACCATCCTTGGATGCCATCCTTGGTTGTCATCCTTGGTTGCTATCCTTGGATGTCATCCTTGGTTATGATGGCATCTCATACAGCCGGCAGCTTATGGGTCGGGATCCTTGGATGCCATCCTTGGTTATGATGGCATCTCATACTCCGACAGCTTATAGGTGCTTCAAATGGGTATGGACCTGCCGGTATACCGGTAGGCCTCCATACAGGCCTTAGTTCATCCTTCAAAATACTTTACACATTATTTTTTTTCTCTTACTTCATCCTTCAGCTTTATTTTTAATACAACCTTAGTTGAATTCTCTAGACTCTAATAAAGCAGAGAGTATATATGGTAAATGGAATTTGTTCAACCATTGTTCAATATGAGTACTCAATTAACACGAATATCTCTATTATATAAGCCAAAGGGGGAGCCGTGGTGTCCCCTCTGAAAAGTCCACTTTGCCCTCCAAAAAATTCCAAAAATTCCATCAGCATCACTCCTCACTATTAAGAAAATTTATTATAATTTTTTTAACTTTTTAAAATGAAAATATTACATAATATAAAATTCGTAAAAATAAAATAAAAACGCCAAAATTTATATATTTTTTTTAATTATCTATAAATGGACACCTAGAGCTGTCGGTTTGGTTAGAAATTGTTGGTTTAACTGTTAACCTAACGTCAACTGAACTGCATGGATTGAACTGAAATGAACCAATAACCAAATGACTGATAATTGAAAGTCCAACTGAAACAAAATGAACTGCACTCAACTGAACTGAATCATGAACTGAAATCAACTGAATTGAAAAGGTTGATTACATAAAACTGTTTTTAACTGACCATAACCGAATCATAACTGAACTGAGATTAACTGTAACCTATATGGTTTTGTTAGTTGATTGAACTGTTTTTAACTGTTGATCAACTGAACCGAAATGATTTATAAAATGTTTGACTTTGTTAGTTAACAAAACTGCAATTAACTATTGATCAATTAAACCAAAACGACTTATAAATAAGTTGTTGCTTAATTGAACCAAACTGAGCAAAAAAAAAAAAAAAAACTGTTTGAAACCGTTGGTTAACTGAAAATCACTCTACACTAAACTGAAATTAGGCAAAATCTATTTGTATCAAATTAAACTATATTTAATCAAATTGTTTTTTTCACGGAACGATTATTTATAATATATTATTGAATAAAATTGTTCTTTTCATATATTGATTATTCAAATCAATTTAATTTAGCATATTAATAATTTAAAATTAATTGATGTTTTCAACCATACCAATTTCAAAAGAGTTATGACGTGCACCTCAACTTAACTAACCCATTGTGACGCAAATCAATTCAACGGCTAAAACGAATACGATCGGCTCATATTATTTGGAGAAACAAACGTGAGAAAACTCGGGTAAAACCCATTAATACTCAATATCTAACTCGAACAAAACCGTTACAGATTTCCTTGCAAAACTGAAAATAACCATAATGTAACTGAATATAATCATTTACAATAGATCGACAATAACCGAAATCGTATGGATATAATTGTATTTTTCCATATCATAAATTCAATACATCTAGAACCGATATATCAATCATTCACAATGAACTAACAACAATTGAAATAGCATGGGTAAAACCGAAGAACAACCATAATGTAAACTAAATACAATGGGAATTGTTATATCAACAGTTCACAATGAACTGATAACAACTGACATTGTATGGGTAAAACCAAAGATCAACCATAATGTAAACCGAATATAATCGGAACTATTATATCAATCGTTCACAATGAACTGACGACAACTGAAATCATATGGGTAAAACCGAAGACCAATCGTAACGTAACTGATTTGAACTGAAAATAAAAATAACTGCAATGGGTTGGAACTGAAACTAATAAAGTTAAAACCGAATTGGTTATTTTGGGAAAGATCAACTGAAGTCAACTGAACCGTTTGGGTCCAACCATAACTAAACTGATTAACTGAACTGACACCCATATTAATATAGTTTGTCAGATTTCAATTTTTCGAACACACCACATCCTTTTTTTGTTTGTTTAACAAATTAACAGATACATTTAAAATATCGTCGCACACAAAGCGTGCACAGAAGGCTAGTATATATATATATTCAAAGTATACAACTTTCTAGTAAATCACTATCATTACAACAGAAATCACCATCTTATTCATATACCACTCTATACAAAAACGAATTTCCTAGAATAACTAAACTATAAAATAATTAATTAAAAATAAAAATAAAAATAGCTCAAATACTTAAAAACATAAGAATTATATTAAAAAGCTTAATTAAAACTGAGGGACAGAGCACTCTTTAGGAAACCCCTGAGGAAACCTAGGAGCATCAGTACAGTAATTATAAATCATGTAATTTTTCTGGGCCCACTTGAGCCTGCTCTGGCTGGTGGTATCAAGCTGTTGGGTCATCCAAGAAGAAGCAGAGGTACAAGTTGATCTGCCATTAGAGGAATTAACACTACATGAATCTTCTGCATTGAAGTTTCTGTAGGAAGCCATGAATGGAGCTTTGCTCCAGTCTGTCTTCACTCTTCCTCCTTGTGTTGCCCAATCCTCTGCATCCCACAAGCTTGAGTATATCTTCATTGGTTGATTCTTTGGGAATGAGATTCCTTGTGTTTCCATGTTCTTGAATACTCTTATGGGTGTCTTGTCCACATAAAATCTGGAAAAAAAAACCAATTTTTGACATGTATCAAGGCTAGGTTAGATTGATTTCGTGTCGGGTTGGTGAGTCGTGTCACTTTTAAAATATTAATAGGGAAAAATTGATAAAAATTAAAATAATTATTACTATGGCTGGTCTTTTAGAAACAGTTTCACTTATTGATTATCTCATAGTGGTTCCATTGTATTATTATTAAAACGGTCCAACCTATGATGACAAGTCTTATAAAAAAAAGTACTCCCTCTGTAACATAAAAATTTCTACTTTTGTTTTCTCACGTATTTTGAGGATGCGATATAAGGGTATAAACGAATAAAGTAATCAAAATTGGTTTTAATACAAGCAAAACTGTGACTATATGTTACTAATATCAAAATTATTTTGATTAATTTGGACACTTACACCCTTAAATCACATCCTCAAAATGTGTGAGAAAACAAAACTAGAAATTTTAATGATACGGAAGAGTACTAATTAATTGTGCCTGTTTTTAGATGATTGAGACAATTATGAGATAATCAACAATTGAAAACATTTTTAGAAAATTGGTAATAGTTAGAACTGTTTTATTAAATTATCATAATGGTTGAATTGGAGTAGTATTATTATAGAAGTTTTAGTTTACTTACACAATACTTTGCGGATTCCAGAGGATTGAATAGGTGTGGAAATCTGTAGTAGGGTCGAACCAAAGACGGAACTGTTGTTCCCGACCGCCTTTTCCTTGGGTGAAAACGTTGGTGTGGAGAGTGTAAGGTTCACCGGTGACATTACCCAAGAATTCAAAGTCAATTTCATCATGTGTAGGTCCTTGAGATGATAGCTGCAAGAAGTTTACCAAATTAATTATTATTAGCAAACCATAATTATTCTCATATTATTTGCACTGTATTATATTTTACTAATCTTTGATAAAAAAATAAAATGGAAGGATGCAATATAACGTCAAGACCAACGACTTAACAAGAAAAACTTTTGTTAGAAAAGTATTCTTATTAAAGGAATAGTTAGTTGAAAATTTTGGAGTGAAGGGGATAAAACAGATAACAGAATAAGATAATAATACGAACAAACTAGTTTGTGTCAAAGAGATGTGGTAGAGTTGGCTACCCTCTTTCCGATTCCCCCAAGGAGACCCGGGTTCGACACCCATCACCCGCTCCCCCTTCAAGCTATGTCAGCTTGGTTATTATAAGATAGGAGTCATGCGTTGGGGCCTAGTTTATATTACTTTACCATGTATTAAAAAAAATGAACAAACTAGTTTGTGTTATCAAACACTTACGTAATAGGCAGTTACAGTTCCAGCAGAATTTCCTTTAACAAGTTTGATTTGCATATCGATCTTTCCAAAGAGGTACTCATTTTTGGATTGGAAACCTGACCCGGAAGTTTTGTCAAGGGAGAGGGTAAGGAGTTGTCCGTTGTTCAGGATCTTAGCACGACCATCACCCCAAGTGATATCGAAATTTTGGTTCAAATCGCCGGCACCGAAGGCCATGGCAATCATGGATGCAATTAGAAGGATATAAAAGATAGAAGGAGCCATAAGGAGATTATAGTTGTTTTAATTTGGTAGTAGTAATAGTACGTAGTAATAGTTGTTTTTTTTTAGAGAATGAAGAATATAAGGTTTGGTGATACAATAATAATTTGCATGGGGAGGGTATGTATTTATATAGAGGAGAGGAGAGGAAAAAAGAAGTCAAAATGTCAAAAGATAATAGAAACAAGGCGGCTAGTGAAGTTGTTAAGAGAAAAAGACTAAGAACGTAACAAAGAAGATTCAAAAAATCATGAAATTAAAAAAAAAAAAAAAAAAAAAAAAAAACAGCTGTTGCCTTTGCATGGGGCACTAACTTTTAAAATCAAGCCAATTGAAAGTGGGGTTGTAATTATGATTTGGCAACTTCTAGTGTAGGTGGAGCTTAAGCTACCTAAAATTGCCATTTTATTGGTTCAGGTTTTGTCAAACGCGGTGTTTTGGTCTGCCCGCCCCTCAACTACGATTGAGCAAAACTGATGATCAGATAACCCGATTTGAACCTAACCTGAAAAAAATGTGTTAATTGATGATCTGAGCGTCCTTTGCTCATCATAACGGTCACCGTTGAGCCCGCTGCACTATCCTTTTCTCTTTTTTCACTGGTAAATCCAAGTTTGGGGTGACATCGAGATAACTTGATAACGATTGTAGAATTTTTTGGTATAAAAGATTCATAAACTAGTGGTAGTTTACACTAGATTTATTTATTCTAATGTTTTCAAGAGGCAATGAAATTACCGGTGAATTTTCAGGTTTTTTTAGCCAAACTTCCATTGGTTTTTATAGTTTAATAACATTCTCTATCTTTTGTGATGGTTTTCTTTCCCCAATATCTTTGGGTTGTCTGTTCTCATATTTTATGCGTATTCTTTTCTCAATTAATTTGGGCAAGTTTTCTTATCTTATATTTAGCGGTCAATTGGTAGTTTGGATTGAAGATCTAGGGTTCCAATATATTTTTTTTTCTTCCAATGCTATATATGAGTTGGTTGTAGATATAGTTGGGAAAATAAATTGAATTCAAACAAAATCACCATGTGATTATGCAGCCGAACTAAAGTGGTACTATTACATACTCTATTAGGAGTAAGAAATGAAAATTTTATTAATATTTTAAACCTGATTGTATTTTTATTTTGATTGTAAATGTCATTTGACTTATCATCAATATTACTAATCTTGTCAGTTGACTATAAAAAAAGTGGGTTAGAGTTGAGGTTTTCAATTTGTTTAATTATATGAGTTGATACAAATAACTTGTTTAATTATATAGGTAGACACGAATAATCCGTTTAATTAAATGGCTTAGGTTAAGTTTGACAATACTGACCTGAAAATAACCTAATTTGACCCATTTAACCCATTACTTTATCAATTTTTTTATTTAGATTTTTTTTTCAAATAATATTATGTTCACTAAAAGTGTATGTATTATCAATAATGTGATAAATAATATTCTAAACATAATTATATCTTTGAGAACATAAACAAACTAAAACTCTCAATTTAAACAATTTTATTTGCAATATTTATAAGACATAAATAGATTAAATGATAACCTATTTGATAAATAAATTGGATTAGAATTGATTTTTTTGAACATATTTAATAAATTGAACCCGACCCGACATGACCGGCCACTCGGCCATGCCCTACCCTCAACACAACAACTCAACAAGTTACCGAGTTAGTTTTTTTTTAATTTTTTTATAGGATAATGTGTGGGATACTAGGCCTTGGAATCGGGCCCTACTGCAGATCATCCGGCCCAATTTTAGCCAACACATGCATCTGTAATCGAACCTAGGACCTCGTGCCTGGAATTCTGAAGCCCTAACCATTGGGCTATGACTTCATCCTCAGTTACCGAGTTAGTGCCTTCAAAGGAAGGTCTTTTTTTGCCAAAATGAAACAGGGCAAGACAATTTTGATTTCATTTTCACTTGTGACCTTTTGTTTTACTCTAGAACTTATAATAGTATGGTTAAGTTTGTAGTTATCACATAGATTAGTTGCTGATTTGACCTTTTTAATGATAAATGAGTGAGTTTTGTGGTCCTATTACTGCACTAAAATATTGTCAATTTGTCATATTATATATAGTCTTTTTTTAAGGTTAATTTAGTTATAAGAAAAACATATAAGTACTTTATTTTTAATATTGTGTAAGATTGATCGAGTTGAAATTGTTCAATCTTTATATATTTTTTTTAATATTCGTACTTAAATTGATTTAGCAATCATAAATCTGTCATGAACTCTTGAATACTTGACGAGGGGCAATAATATGAGATTGAAAATAGTACTTCTTCGGCTTTTATATAACGCAGCCATAACGTTGACAATTTGGGCACTATTTATAATTACTCATATAATTTTTCTCAAAAAAAATAATAATAATTACTCATATAATCTCCCTTTTGTGCTTTATATATATAAATAAATATAATCACGTGAGATCTCTTTTAATCCTTTATGGATGCAAAGTTTTCTTTCGACATAGACACTAATAAATCAAAAAATTTATTCAAGAGGAAAAGATATTAATTCAAATACTCACCTTTTCTTTTTTAAAAAAATATAAAACTCTGTTAGGTTGACTCTTGATCTATCCCCCAATTCCCATACATACATAATTATATTTACCATAGCTTTCTCTCTCTTTCCCATGATCACGATTTTTCTCTCCACCCCTCACTACCGTACCCCACCTCCTTGAAAGCTAGAGTTTATCCTTACGAAGTGATTTGGCTAAGGTGTGGTCAATTTTTTTTCTTAAAACATTTTTTTTTTAACTGAAGATGTTGGACCGAATTTGTTTATAAAATGACACATGCATCATTTGATGAAATCACTTTTGCGCCTCATATGAATTTTTGATATGGTAAGATAAATTGAATCCTAATATAAAACTTGTATCCCTATATTTTTAAATTAAAATTGGGTGTTGAGGTGAGAATCAAATTCACAATCTCTCGGATACAAGACAAACTCTAGCGTCACTACACTAGAGCTCGATCCTCTTTATTGCCTCCTATGATTGCTTGTCAACAAAGCTTTCATTCTCGATCTCAAAATAACATGTTTCACACCACATAGTAATGAAAAACATAGTAATGAAAAGTTTGCTCTAGGACTTCAATAATAATCCTTCAAAAGTAGGATGTTGTGACTGTCGTCTTAGATAGAACTAGGAACCGAACCAAAATTTCCTGGGCCCAACATCTAAATTCGGAAAAAAAAAACAAAGATTAATAATTCGACGTATTTTTTTGTAATGGTTTCATAGCATGTTGTGTAGACAATAATGCCATCTTTTATAGGTAACTAACACACTTTGATATATAAAAATCGTGATAGTGTCTAGGGCCTTGTTAGTTTATACTGCATTAATTTGAACTAAATTAAATCAAACTGAATCCTGGATTAGATCCGCGGGAGAAACGCTGAACAAAAATAAACTGGATTTATCTGAAACAAAATGCAAAATAACATAACGTAGATCGATAATATGGAGTATATTGCAAAATACTAAAAATGGTATGATAAGTATGATTGTTTCTTGCGTAGATACCCCAAACTTGAATAAATGAAAAAGAGGGGCTAATGGTACAATTCTCGTGATAAAAATGGAAGCATATGTTTGGCAAATAGTTTCCATTTTGTATTGGAATACTATTGAGTTTTTTAACTTAATTTGTGGCTGGCTAGGATGGGTTGATGCATTAACTTTTTTTTTTTTAAGGTAATATGTGGGATATTAGGCCTTGGAATTGAACCCTACTGCAGGTCACCCGGCCCAATTTTAGCCCACACATGCATCTGTAAGAGGGATAATAAGGAATCCTCGCAAATGCGTGCGGTGAGAATCGAACCAAGGACCTCGTGCCTGAAATTCTGAAGCTCTAACCACTGGGCTATGACTTCATCCTCGGGTTGATGCATTAACCTGAGTATTCTACAGTACTCATTTATAGTGTTTGATTATATGCTTTTCACACGTATAGTATATCATATCATTATGTAGCATAAAAATAGTCAAATAAATGGTGATTGGAGCTCTATTCTCTGAATGGGCCTTTATTTTTTTCTGATTCTTAGACTAAAAACTCTGATTTCATTTTCAAACATCAAGGGTAGTCTAGCTTCAATCTAATCCTTTTAGACTTTATTTAAGGGTACATACCGTGTATTATTGGTGTTGGATGCTTAAAATTAAAGGTATCCTTTGTATTTAGTCAAAACTACTAATTGTGGCCTTAAATTTACTTATTGTTGGCTGATTTGGTGTTTCTTGCTTCACTTATTAGGCCTATTGAGTACATTCTCTTCTTAACATTCAATCTCTTCTTTTTTTTTGTTTGAAATCTTACAATAATTTGACATTATTATTCACCATCCGCGTTTTAATGTATTCATCATTATAGTCCACCTTTAATTGCTATTATAACTTAAAATGACATATTTGCGCTACACACACAAATCAAAAAAAAAAAAAAGGAAAAACTGATTTTCATCATCACCATCTGAAAATCTGATTTTCTTACCTATTGTTCCTTACTTTTTGGGATGAGACATTCTAGTCATAGTGCTTTATTAACCTAGACGATGAAACCCACCGACCTATAAAGATAGAAGCAAGCCTAATATAAAGATAGAAGCAAGCCTAATATAGACGCTCTATGAACTTGGACCACCACTTACGCTTCGGGTATGGTGGACCACCACTTACGCTTCGGGTATGGCCACCACCGTCGCCGCCGTCAATTTTTTTTTAATCTGAAAAAAAAAATGGTATGAACCCAAAAACCTGCACCACCCATGGTGGTACCGGGTTTTGTGTGCATTACTCTACCACCATAGTGGCACCGATTTTGGGGTCTGGTACCACCCTAATTTTTTAATAAGAAGGTATTTTTTAAATGACATTTCGTTTTTTAAATCTTAATTGTAATTAAAGGTGAGTGGTATTAGTAAAACGTGAACAATAAATAACAATCTTATGTGTGTGTGGAGTCAAAAAATTTATATTCATACTTCCCCTTCATTTATGTGCAAAATTTACCAAAAATGGAATTTTTTATTATGTACAACATTTTTTTTTCCCTTTTTCCCATGTCATTTTTTCTAATTTTCTCTTGATCACATTTCTCTATCCATTATTTTTCCACTCATAATTAAAAAAAGTCTAGGATTATGTGTATATAAGCTTGTTGTACATAATAATAATAATAATAATAATAAAAACAGGCAAAGAACCCATAATCTTGTTTGGTCCTCATTCCATGATTCAGTAATATCAAAATTACTAGTTCAGAATCCGTACCATACACGGACAGACGGACTTATTATATAAAAATAATTAAAGTAACTTCAAATTAATAAATTCTAAAAATGGCTCATAGTAGTTGATAGCTCAAAGCTCACAATGAAAAACATAAAAAAGTGCAATTACAAAAATTTAATGTACATGTAACTTATGAGGAACCCATTTTATTTGCTATAGTACAAAGGACTCCATGATAATTAAAAGGGAGTCTGATTACAAAACTACAAATTAAAGTATTGAACAACTATACCAAACATATATATCTAGCTTCGAAGATAAATAACATTAAAGGACCTTACTTCTTGCAAAAGATTATTTAATCTAGCTATACAAACACAAGGAGATCCAAACTTAAATCTAGATATGTAATAAAACATTTTAAATTTCTTTTCATATGTGTAATATATATAGATTACTACTCAAGGACATTGCATTCTTTAGGAAGGCCTTGAGGAAACCTTTTGGTATCGGTGCAATAATTGTATATCATGTAATTTTTCCTGACCCATTTGAGCCTATTTAGGCTTTTACCCTTCAGCTCCCTTAGTGTCATCCAAGCACTCGTTTGAGGACCGCAGGACATCCTGCCTGCGATCCTCGTGCAAGCATTGGCCTTGAAATTCCGGTAGGTTGAACTAAACGGAGCTTGGTTCCAATCAGTCTTAACGCGACCTCCTTGTGTTGCCCATTGATCTGCATTCCATATGCTTGAGTAGAGCCTCATTGCTTTGGATTTTGGAAATGGGATGCCATTGGATTCCCTATTCTTGAATTGCCTTATGGGTGTCTCATCTATTGCAAATCTACATTGTTTGTTTGAAAAAAAAATTCCAAAAGTTATCTACCAGTTTTCGTGTGAACTTTTCGCTAAAAAATATAACTTTATATCGAATAATTAGGGATTTCACCATTTTGTGCAAATGATGGACATCCCTAAATTGAAGTTCCACATTTTTAAATCGAAAACTTTAATTCCTAACTATTTGGATCAGGGAATTGTGTGAGGCTGAAATCATTCAAGGCCAGCAAGGCCAAAGCCCAACTGTAACGAACCTGATTTTATTGGTATTTCTGTGGTGTATTTATTTGTATGTATGTGATTTTATGTATGGTCCAAAATTTATTTTGGACTATTTATTTTATTTTATGTGAATAATTTCAATTAAATTCGAATTATTTTTATTTTGATTGATTATTATTTATTTTAATTATTATTTAATTAATTAGAATTTTTATTATTTAATTTTCTAATTAATTATTTAATATTTTTGGGCTAAATCGATTTAAGCATGATTAAACATGCAAGAGTGCAATTAGCCCAATCATTTATCGAAAGCCCATTTTGGCCCATTTTTGCTAGCCATGGCCGGTTATTTTGCCCATTTTATATGGCAAGTTTTGCCACTTGCCATGCATTCACACCTTAACTAACCTCTATATATAGGAAGGTTAGTAAGGCTTAAACATCCTTTTGCTCATTTGCCATCTTAAACACCTTTGATCATCACTTAGCCACAATTAAAAAGCCAAACACTCTCCCTTGCCTATAGTCACACGCCATTTTTGATGATTGAACACCCAACCATTGTTCATCATCCAAACTCTTCCAAAACTTAAAGATTTAATTACTATTGATCTTTAAGTGACTTTTAACACAATAATCTCCTTAGTTTCCAATCAAGATTTCTAGTTCGGGTTTGGATTTTTGGGGTTACTCGTGTGGGTTGTTCTTGGTTCAAGTGGTGGTGCACGGTGGTGGTTCGTGTGTGTGTCGTGCTGAAAGGGCGGTCCGTGGTGGTGGTTCGTGCAGGTCCGTGGTGGTGGTGCGTGCAAGCCGTGCCCAGGTCCGTGCCGTGTTCGTGAGCCGTGCAGCCGGGTCGTGGTCCGTGCCGTGTGTGACCGTGTGCAACGTGGTTGGGCCGTGTGTGTGGTTCGAGTTTCCGGGCTGCAAGTTGTGTTGAGTTTGTGTTTAATCCTTAATAAGGTAACATACTTTCTCAATCTAATTGGTATACTATGTTTCATAGTATAGATTAAATGATTAGATTAGTCTATTTTGATGTTATGTGACCATGTTTATGGGTGGATTATAATCTGATTTTGGGTGATGATATATGATGATTTCTACTTGAATATGTATATTTTTCATGATTGACCATGATAGTATTATGTTTGATGTTGTTCATGTTCAAGTTTTATGAAGTTTTGATGATCTTAAGTTGATGAATTATATTGTTGAACTTGATTGATTTTATGCGTGTATTATGATGAATTCTTGGTTGAAGTTCTTGAATCTTGATTGAGTTCTTGATTGAAGATCTTGAATCTTGGATGAGTTCTTTGAGTTCTTTATGAGTTCTTTATAAGTTCTTGGTTGAGTCTTGAAAGTTAAAGAAAGTTAGTTTTAATTGAAGAATGATTTTGGCGCAATCTTTATAAGTTAGTTTTAATTGAAGAATGTAAACTTCGATTAAAGTTAAGATTAGCTTGATTTCGCTACTAGACGCCTAAAACTTAGAGTAAGATCTATGTTTTTGGGTTAAGACGTTGCCCCTATCCTATCCGCGGTATTGGGATAGTTGGTGGTCTTACTATGTTGTCTTCGGATATGGATTTCCAGTAAGATTGGTTTCATGGGGTTGGGAGTAAGATTCTCAATCCTGACATAGTAGAAAGTTCGATCGCGTAAGATGCGTTCGTACGTGCATAGTCCGGTCTAGTATGTGAATGATTGCGCCAAAGTTAAAGATTTGTTAATTAATGGTTAAAGTTAGTCGAGTCAAGCATGATTACTTGTTATGATTCGCATGTTTTGATGTTTGATTTGATGGTTTGATTGTGCTATGTTCATGTATATCCCCATTAGGGTGGGACAGTTATGTTACTCGCCACTGACGGTGGACTGTTGTTTACTTTTCAGATAATTCTGATGGTGAGGTTCTTGCTTAGCTTTGGGTTGGGCGAGCGCCGTTGTTACTTAGCTTTTATATTGTTGTTTTAGGATTTTTACTAGTTTTGGACTATAGTTGTAGTACTTGTGTATTTCTCTAACTCTGACATATATTTGGAGTTTACGTTTGCTAGTAGTGGTAGTATGACATTTGGGATTAGATATGTACAATCTTGTGGGTATTGTACTTTTGGTTTAGTATATATATACATTTGAGGTTTTGTTTTAATTTTTAAGTATTTTAATTTGTTAGATCTGACTATTCGACTCGTCGGTTTTTTCCGTGCCGGTTTAAGCGAGTTGGGTCGTCACACCAACTAACTCTCCATAATGTCTGGCCCATAGGAGAGGAAACATTTCCTTAGCTTGTTGATACTTGGTAGCTCAATATTGAGGGATACCTTTTTTTTTTTTTGAAATAAATATTGAGGGATACCTTTTTTTTTTTTAATAATATTGAGGGCTACTTTGTTATGCTATAATCTAAACTTTTTTTTAAAATCTCCATCTAAATTTTTATACCATTGTTAGATAAAAAATATAACAAATGAGATTTTATTAGATTTGTATATTTGTATATTTGTATATGTGTGTGTTTCAAGTATGTAATTTTTATTAAAAACATTAATTAAAAACAAAAAAGATATTTAGCAATAAAAATGCAAACAATAAGTTTTAGCTTGATTTGTAATTCTTTACTATATGAAATGATTTGTAAGCAATTAACATAATAGTCTTGTTCAACGGGGCGGGTCAGGGGCGGGGCGGGTCAGATATTAAGCAGGTCGGGTCGGGCCTTACACATTTTTAATGGATCGGTCTGACCTGCCCGGCCCACATTATCCAAAAAATTGCAAAGTTAGTACTCACTACTCAGTATGTTACTATACATTACTCACTTTAATTTATCAGCTCAGATCAATTGTGCATTATTATATACTATGTATGTATGTTCGAGGATTTTGATTTTTTCTTTTATAAAAAAAATAAAAAATGGATGCAGCCAAAGTCGGTGCTGATCGAAAAACAGGAAGTGAGACTTTGATATGCTAATGACAGATGAGGAGGAAGTGGCATACGCTGAATCGCCCAAAGCAATAATAGAAATTAGTTCCCCATCAAATAATAATAAAAATAATGGTGCGGAAATTGTGATTGATAACTGTGGCGTGAGTATATACTTATATTGATCAGAATAATATAAAAAAACCAACAAACCATAAAATTAGTTCCCCAGGTTGATAACAATGGCGTAATAATCATCATCAATAATAATGACAGTAATCATCATCATTATCATCATCCATAAATTTTTTTGAGCCCTTTAAAAACCCGCCCCGACTAGGCCCATTAAAATGGTGAGCCTACTAGGACCCGCTCCATTTCTAAAAAGGGTTGGGTCGGGCCAGGATTTTAAATGGGCCCCGCCCCATTAAACAGGCCTAGTCCATAACCTTAGCTACTAAACTTTTATTAGGTAAGAAATTAAGAATAATTCGCCTATAAATCGAAAACCTACATGGGCTAACGCCACCAAGTTTAATGGGCCATAGCCCATATGCCCTTTTTGAAGTGGCAATTTTTGTTATACAACCGATGGTGCCTTGCCAGATGCCATTAAATAAATAAAAAATTGTTTAATTCAGATTTATCGACCTCAAATGGGTAAATTTCTATAATTTTCTGTACTATATTATTTGAGGTCAATAAATTCAAATAAATAAATGAGTGCCAAATGAGATAAGATTCACTTCATCATGTAGTTTTTTTAATACGAAATAAAGGATATTAATCGCTAAAATTTTGTGTTGTTATATGTGCAAAAAGTATATATTACTCTTTTCTTATATTTATGGGAAGCTGTTGTAAATTATCCGTTTCACAGGACAGAGCGAAGTTAATCGGATTTTTTTTTTTTATTAGAAAAAGAGGGAGGAAAAAGGCATGGCAATAAAGACATAAAGTAAACAAATTTAAAGAATATGTAATAAGTAAGGCTCACATGATTATTTGAGGATTCCAAATGATGGAATAAGTGTGGAAATTAGCAGCAGGATCAAACCATAGGTGAAATTGTTGCTCCTTTTCCCCTTTTCCATACGCATATATATTGGTGTGTACGGTATAAGGCTCACCAGTCAAATTTCCAAGAAATTCATAATCTATCTCATCATGTCTATCATCTTTTGAAGATAGCTGAAATTTATTCACATAAAACTATGAACAAACCATGATACGATAACATATATAGAATTTAAATTAGAGAGATTATTGGCATAAATATAAACACAAAGTTCTACACCTAGAGCATGTGTTTTTTAAAGGGTTTGGTTGGTTACATCAAATTTTCACACTCCAGCAATCAAAATTCCTAAGAAATAAAA
Source organism: Salicornia ramosissima (assembly GCA_951394345.1). Classification (NCBI taxonomy): domain Eukaryota; kingdom Viridiplantae; phylum Streptophyta; class Magnoliopsida; order Caryophyllales; family Amaranthaceae; genus Salicornia; species Salicornia ramosissima. The sequence continues at coordinate 47,959,435 of OX596234.1, read as the reverse complement.
AAATAGTATTATTGATAGAGTATATAACATATTCATGGGCCCTAACTATTAGCTTAAGCTTTTGATTAAGATAGTCATCTAACATGGTATCAAAGCCAACGTGACGTAGAAGTCACGGGTTCGAATCTCTCCTCCCTCTCCCTTCTAAGTGGAATTAATTAGCACCAGATATGGTTAAGATGGTCCTCTAACAATTATTTAAATGAATAAGTTATATAACTTCTAGAAAGCCATAATATTCAATATTTGACAAAATGAAACAGAAAAAAGTGTAAAATAGAGAAAGTTAAAGATTACATAGTAAGCAGTAACAGTTCCAGCAGAATTGCCAGGGACGAGTTTGATTTGCATATCGATCCTACCAAAGAGATATTCTTTACTAGATTCAAAGCCAGAACCTGAGTAACTATCAAGACTGAGAGTAAGGAGCTCCCCATTGTTGAGAATCTTTCCCTTGTCATTTCCCCATGTTATCTTAAAATCTTGTTCAAAGTTTTCCCTACAAACACCCTTCAAGACCTGCACTAGTAGCACCAAAATTATTATCATCATCATCATGGATGAAGGCAAAGGAGATGAAGCCATGATTTTTTTGGAGGTGGTGGTGATTATATAATTATGAAATTCTTTTCTATTTTTCTTTAGGAGTTGTGAAGTTAATAGCATGTGAATGTTTAGTTGAGAAATAAGTATATGGGAATATCCTAGCTTACGTAGTATTTATATATGAGAAGCTAGCTAGGTGTGAAATGGGAGAATAAAATAGTTTTTATGGAATTTTGTGATTCCCTATTAATTAATTAATTAAAGATTACTTCAACTAAAAGCTTAAGCCTATAGGCCTTTGGGTTTGAAATGTGGACGTAACACGGGCCTAATCATATTCGGCGCGAATTAATTCCACTTAAAATTGAAGGGGTAGGGAGGGGAGATTCGAAGGCGTGACCTTTGTGTCATGTTGGCTCTGATACCTTGTTAAAGGATCATCACAACTAAAAGCTTAATTAAGCTTATAGTTGAAACCCGGCCAGAAATATTTATATATATACTCTATCAGTCTATCACTGACTCGATGACTCCTATATCAACAAACTAGAGTAACATTGCGAGTGAAGGGGGTGGGGGATGAGGATCGAACTTCCAACCTCACAGTTGAAAGCTAAATCCTCTACTGAGACAGTTACTCATTTTTTGTGGGTCCATGTTTAAATTAAGAGGGTTTGGAATTATGATCTTATTTTGCAATTGGATTGTTATCAATTACTACTTTTTGATAAATTTTTACCCTTTTTACAAGCTAAGTATTCAAATTGACAATGCATAAAATACAATATAACTTGAGCAACATTATTATACAATAGCGAATTAAGCCCTAGCTCTAGGTTGCATGGATACGGGTACGGGTTCGAGAACGAGTACAAAATGGGTATATAATACGTCACTTTTAAAATTAAGGATACGGGTACGAATAAGAAAATAATACATAAAATATATAAAAATATTAAATTTTATTAAAATCTTCCATGTAACTTAAAAGTTATATTTGTAAAAAACACAAATAATTAAGTAAAATGATAAAACCTTTTTTAAAGAATAATAGAAAGATAGAAAAATTGGCTAAAATACGGTAAAATATTTTTTTAAAATATAATAAAAACACAGAGTGAAGTATTGGGTATCATTGAAGTATCACACAGGTACGACTACCTAATTGAAATATCCATGCAACCTAGCCATAGCTCAATGATCCTGGGCTGGAGTCAATTTTGAATCATCGAGATGTGGGTTTCAACTCTCACTAATGAAGGATATCTTTCCCCAAGTTTAATTCACATACAATGTAAGATAAGCCATTCTAGGGTAATATTCAAGTTTAATTCTCACTAATGAAGAATATCTTTCCCAAGTTTAATTAACATGGTAAGATATACTAGACTCTCTAGATTATGGATATCATTACCACCAAGTGCCACAAATTTAATTCTGCTTATATTAGTTGAAATCATGCACTTTGGTAATACTTACGCCTAGTTCTTTTGAACATAATTTCTAAAATTTCAGTTTAAATATGTTCGGTTAAATTCAACTCCTACTGAGTTTAGAAATTAGTTTAATTTAGTGCAATTAAGTTCAGATTAATTCAGTATGAAAGAACACCGACGGTGCAATAATATATATCCTTATAACAGTTAGTTGTCAAATTATACCGTATTGTAAGAAGTGATCGTGTCGTGAAAATTCGGGGCCCTGTTCAGATCTTTAGAATGGGCCCCTTAATCAGATGTTTTTAATGATATTCTAATTTTATTTCAAAGCAATATCACATAATAAATATTTTTTTTTTAAAAAGTGTCATAGTAGAAACCACTTTGAAATTAAATTAAAAAAGAAACAACTTTAGTTGAGAAAATGAAAGAAGACATAAATACATAATAATCATTCAAACGGAAAATTGGAAAAGAAAGGAAACATTGAAAATAGTGTGAATTGAAGGAGGTTTGATTAGAAATTGGAAGGTGGAAAGATAAAAAGTACAACTGTACTGCAAAAAGAACGGATAGAAAAACTGATTTGCTTTTTAAAAAAAATAAAATATTGGACATCCACTGCTAAATTGAACCCTTTAAATTAGGGGCCCTATGTTGTAGGTCTTCTTGCACTTGCCCAAGCACGTCCCTGCCTAAAAGAAGATAGAAATTAGAAGTGAGGTAATAAGATAGAGTTGCATGCATGGCATGGCAAGGCAAGGCAAGCGTCGGTGGAGCTTGTCATGATACACAGAGAAGAAGACATGTAGCAGCTGTGTCACTGGCTCGATCTCCCTCCATACATTCAGGTCCTAACTCCCAATGTCCTAAATGTTCGGTTTGTACATACAACTATATATTATACTTTTTTATAAATGAGAGATTGCTTCAGCCTCACTAAAAATAATGTTTCCTAATTGAATCACTTATAATATAAGCTCAATTCTATCCATAATCCTAATAATCACCAACTAGAATTTGACAAATTTCTTGGAAAAATACATAGCTTAATATTCCATATAAGATATTGAATTAGAACTTGATATACGTTAAGAAAATCTAACCAAATAAAGGATATATATATATATATATACAAGGCCGTTCCTGACAATTTGAGGGCCTAGGGCGAAATAACAATTATTGGCCCCATAAATTCGTTTTGAAGTATTGAATTTTGTTTTAATAAAAAAACGCAGTTTATGATTAAAAAAATTACAAATGTAATTACATATAAATAGATAATATAGTCCACGATATTGTAATAATGATAATAATAGTAATAGTAATTGTAAATCATTAATGATTCACTTTTTAAAAAGTGTATTGAAAAACAAAAGTTGGTATAACTATGAGTGTTTTATCAATTGTGTTGTTATTAGTGTTTAGAAAAGAAATACAATAAAAGCAAAGAAAAACTAGAGTATAGAGGGCTACAAAGATTTTTTTAAAAAGTTTTACAATAATTAAATTAGTTCATTTAAATATAAATCATACTTACTTTCTGTCAATTATATACTCCATCCGTTTCAAATAAATTGCTCCACTTTGACCAAAGTGGAACAATTATTTTGAAACAGATGAAGTATATATATATCATATTTCCTATGTCCTATATTATATTTGTCCAAAGGGCCCACTTTTGAGAATTTTTATTTTTTTTTGAGGGGGAGGGTCGGAGAGGGGGGGGGTGTGAGGGTGTTAAATAACAACAATTGAAGGTCATAAGTAATTATAAATAAACTAAGGTTATGCAAATAGAATAAAAATTAGTAAACCGATCAATTCAGAATTAGAAAAAAATAGGGCTTAATATTACAAAAAAAAAAAAGAAAAGACTAGTAACAAATACATTGATGTAATGGATAAGAAGAAAAATGTGAATAATTATAAAGCTTTAAAGTCATATTTTAATGGTAAATTAGATGAAAAGTGGCCCACACACATAACACACCAAGAACAAAAAAAAAAAAAGTGAATTGGTAGCACTGGGATTTGATCCCAGCACCATACACACGATAGTTGATAACCGTGCAGATGGCGGACCAAGTGAGCTATGCGGCATGATATGTTCTATTGCACAATTGGTTTTAATTACATACAAAAGGAAATTTGGACTTTCCCCACATGGGCCTAGGGCGGTTGCCCTGATAGCCCTGCCCCAGGAACGGGTCTGTATATATATAGGGCTGGGTTCCGGTGAGAAAGGTTCTTAGTGTGAGAAGGTGAGAAATGCATAGATACATCATGTACAAGATATAGGTACATTAACTATGAACTATAAATACATTGGATATGTATTACAAGTACATCAAGTAGTTATAACAATTACATCTACTAAATTCATTAAATACATCAAGTCCTCTTAATCTCTTATACATCAAACACCCATTTAAAAAAAATCTATAATTAAACAAAAAAAAATCTGCAACGCCATTATTAACCAAGATTCAAACTCAAAGCATTTCTAATTACAAAAGCAAAGGAACACTGTAATCATTCAAGCAACAACTTGCAGACCAAAGATTAAAGAATGGCTTGACTATTCTTGAGTACAGAACAAGAGCATAAGCATAAACAATGGAAATCTTGTTCCATAAATCTTTATCTTCGTTCCAGAAATATTTGAGTACAGAACAAGACCAGAACCGTAATGGTAGCACGAAATGTTATTTCGATCCCTACCTTACGCGTCAATTTGATAAATTTAATCTGAGATGTGAATAGATCCATTGATGAATTGTTGAAGGGATGCTCAATGCCAATTGAATACAGAGAATCGATTAATGATGAATGCTGATGATGAAAGCAGGAGGATTGATTCATGATTGGATAGTGGGTCTAATCTTGACTGCACAAATACAACACAATCAACGGTTGAGATTGTTTCTCACATTTCTCACCCTTATAACCTTTCTCACATGAGCCTACATCTATATACATAACCATCGCACAATGACTTTTTGGTTTCATCCTTGTGATTCTTATCTTTCTCTAATCATCTATGAGGAGTTGGGCCTGATTGGCCTGTTGAAAGAGGTTAAAAGATTAGCTGGATTTCTTTCCTTATAAAAAATAAAGTTTTTTAAAAATAAATAATATTAGTTGCAACACTTTTTATAAAAATGAAGGTTCACTTTAGTTACAACACTTTTTCCCCCACATTTTTTATCATTTATTTCTATCTCTCTCCTTAATTATCATATACTTTTATCTCTCTATCAATTTTATACTCACAAAAAAATAATCCTGAAAAATATATGACGCTAATTGTTGCAACTAACGAGAGCCAGATGTAGTAAATAAATGAGATCATTGATATTTCCAAAAATTGAAAAATAAAAAAAAGGGGTAGGTTGATGAGGATTACATAGGAAAGTTTCCAAGTGGTAGGATTTTTATTTTTTTTTAGACGGTAAGCTTTACGAGTGGGCCCTTGTACTGGTCCTATCTCAGGACCCCAACAATTGTTGGGGTGAGGACTCGAACCCGGGACACGGTCCGGGAACGGAGGCACAGCTCCCACTCAGCCACAACCTCTGCGGCTCTGCCTCATGATGTAATGTGTTATGAACGTATGTGTGTGATATTTTAGACTTAACCGGTGCAAAACATTAAAATAACCAAAATAGAAGTTTTTTATGTTAACATTCATTTTGCGATATAATATTAAAAAAAGACATTGTAAAAAAGAGTAATAAAAGTATCTCTACAAATGGTTATAGTGTATAAATACATCAAAATCTGGTGCAACATTACTAAAACAAAATAAATTAAATTAATAAACCCTATATGCCACACTGCCACTACATTGCCATCAGATATGCCAAGAAACTGCTTCATTAAAGCTTTCCAATCCAGAAATTGAATTCTGTACATGTTCTTTATCTTCTCCTATTCCTTTTCTTTTTCCGGGCATGACCATACATTTCAACAAAAACATCCTAATCTTCCGTGACAAAGCTCTGCTACTACAACTGCGAACTGATTTCCAACAGTCTCCAGAAATTCGTATAAGTGGAACAAAATTGTGTTAATATATATATATATATAGTACATTACAACATCATCTTTGTAGGTTTAATGATGAAGCAACCTTCCTTTTTTCATCACCATCTACGTCTTTGTAACCAGTGTCACATATTTCTCTAAAGTGTCCGTGAATAGCGATCCGAAAAAAGCGAATTATGGTCGATTTTGGGCTATTTTTGTCCCATTTTAGGCGAACCGCGAATTATAGAAGCCAACCTAAAGGCGAACTATGTAACTCTGTTTGTAACCCGTCTGTATGGTTCCATCAATGCAACTCATTGGATTTAGCAAAGCTCATTCTCAGCCAAAATGTGTTGTTCTTCAATCGACCCATCAAATTCGAGGTTCTGCATTTGGACCTCTAATAAAGCATGCATATGAGCCCGTTCTCTGTCTCTTGGGTACGTGCAGTATAAGAATGAGTAGATGGCACAGCACAATGACATTGGGATGAGAATTGCAGCATAAAGAGCCTTGGCTAATGACGCGGCGTTTTCATGATCTGTTGCTATTTCTTGTGTAATAGTGGAACCTTTGGATACAGGCTTGTAACCGTAAACATGCTGTGCCAATATGCCAACAATCGGCGGTGCAAATGATGAAAGTATTGACTCGAATGATCGATCCAATGCATATATACTTGTTCTTGATTTTTCAGGAACTATTTCTGCAAAAATTGGGCTGAAAACTGCAGTTTTAGCAAATTGATTGTACTACTGATTCTCCTACTTTGATGTTCATGACCCACCAACATTACAAAGACCTTTTTTTTGGACAGGGGTCTAGATCCTCTAGGTTTTGGAGGGGAAAAATAAGGGGGGATTTTTGGGGTTTTTTTGAAATTTGCCTTAATTTACTCTTTTCTACCCAACTCTACTCAACTTCACCAATTTCAAATCTAGGGAATCCAAACACCTAAATCAGTATTTCTGCCTAATTAAACGGACATTAACATTTTCAAAAGTCAAAAATGGACTTGTTGATTCTTGAACCCAATTCATGTGCAAATGTACATGGTTTAATATGCTTTTGTAACTAACTTAAACAAAAGGAAAAAAATTGATAAAAACAGTCTCAACTATACTCCGTCTTCTGCATATAGTCCCAAATAGTTTGGGGTATTTAATAAAAACACCCTCAACTATTGATTTTTTTTCTAAAAAATAGTCCCAAATAGTGCTGATTAGGGACTGCTTTTAGAAGACATGTCATACACACTTTAAAGTTGAGACTGCTATGAGATAATCAATTTTGGACTGTCTTTTAGAGACTAACTATAGTCGGTACTGATTTTATCAATTTTTTTCCTAAATAAAATGTGATGCATAAGATAAGCTAAATGGCAACATAAAGCCTCAAATTCACATGCTTCCTCCCAGAGTTTGGAGCTTTGGAAATAACACAATAATAAGAACATGCTCCTAACAAAGGCACAAAAAAAATTGTTTGCAAAGACTTACTTGTTTGTAGCAGGTGCATTCCAGGATATGAAAAATCCTGTGATGAACATGAGTATACCATGTCCAATAGCAGTCGACGGGTCTTCAGGCAAACCCAACAAAAGTATACCTGTTAGAGGAATTGCTGACCCAGAGCTTATCTGTGACAGTATTATCCTACCAGCATTTAGTAAACGCCGTGACATTTTGTCACCCAACCAACCACCAAACAACCCCCCAAGTGAACTAGCAACAGTAAATAGCCCGAGCAAGAACGCTGTCTTTGTGTGAGAAAATCCAATGAGTTCCAACCACATGGCTGAAAATGTCAAAGCAGACCAAGGAAAAGAACCCATGACACCCTGGGCCACAATAATCTGGAAAGATGGTATTTTGACAACTGATTTTGCTTCATATACTAATTCTTTCACATGTGATGAGAAAGATCTATTGGTAATCACTGTAGTATTGTCATCGGAGAAATGTGGATCCTTGGCATATAAACGGACTAAAATACCAACAATTACACTGATTATTCCAACAAGATGGAAAGATAATCTCCAGCCTGGAATTCCCATTACTGTTACAGGGGCGATTAGAACAGAACATAGACCACCCACAACTGAGCCCATATTGGCTGTCAGCTGCAGCCACCCGAATGCTGTTCCTCGATTGCTTTCATCTGTTGAGTCAGCTACAAGAGACTGAATAGCAGGTCCAACAATCGCGAGTCCTATCCCGTTTAAAGCTCTTGAAACTGCCACCTATCAAGCAAAATACTTAGAAATAATGGAATAGATAAACTGATACAATTCAAAGCAAAACAGACAGACAATCCATTTGCAGCTTCCCACAAAAAGAAAGTGTTTCTTTGGATAGGATTTAGGAAAGAAAAACAAATGAAGATCAATTAAATTAACACTTAAAGTATCATTAATTCATAAAAATTCACACACAACGTATTGTTAATTCACTGTAGATGTTGCATGGCTTTTATCAATGAATATTAGTGTCCGTTAGGACTTTCTTCAAAAAAAGTGTTGTTAATTCAAGATGCAAAGAGTAATGAATAAAATAATCCCCCTCCCCCTGCGGCACCTTGGCCAAGCTAAGTGAAAAATTGATTTACTAACATGATGAAAAACTCCAATCAAATTGAATCATGGAATCAGGTTTTCCTTCCTAAATGACATCAACATTACATATCCCACTAATTTCCACGACCAACATCAGCATAAAATCCATTAGACTTATTTCTAAATAACTAGAATGTGAACCTCTCCATATCTTAAATAAACATAAATTTGCAAAGCCACTAGTAGAATGCTAGGAGCTAGGAAGTGATGGATGGTGCACAGTGTGCTAGAGCACAACAAGGTTTGTTGCAAGACCTACAACAATTGTCTACATGTCCATAGTCTTCTAGGCAATAGAATAGACATGAAGGAAAGCTAATGTATGGTAATTGAAAATATGAAGGAAAACCGTTTTTAGGAATGAGGATATGTTTCCATGGGCATTATAAGATTTCTTCCACTGATAAATTATACATTAAATTTATTCTCATTACTACAATTAATTGCTAACAACCAAACGGACCATTAGTGTATACCAATGAAAGATTACTGCTTACACTGTTGTAATACTGCTCTTTGCTCCTTTAATATTCTAGCAATCTAGCATTCTTCTTCCGCTTTTGAAAGAAATTATCTCTTTCGTCTTTCCTCCTCCTAGCCGACCCCAATTTTTTGGGAACAAGGCTTGGATATTGTGGTTGTTGTTGTTGTCTTTACTTGCCCTACCTTCTTATTTTACATCTTTCTCCCTTTCATCTTCCTTTATGCCAAAGATTATAGCTTCGTCTTTTTTCTTGACAATTTCTACCATTCCACATCTTAAAAAATTTAATATTTATCCTCAGAGATAAACTAAGAATGATGATGCTTTCATAAAATCTCAGTAAAATACAGTTCTTTCATAGTAACCAAACTTAACGCTCTTCTAGTTCCCTTTTTGAGTTAAACATCAATCAAATGCAAACAAATGAAATTTAATCCTTTCTAAACTATATTTATAACATCTAACATTAGCAGAATAGCAGTCTTTATTCTGCATTTCTGCTCCACAAATTCAAAATGAATAAACCATGGGCCAAGGGAAGAGGGCTAACTCCATACTTCTGAATTCTGCACTTCATTATCACATTTAATTTACTCCAATGTAATCCAAAGCTGGCACAATTCCCATAGGAAGTTGATTAACTAATTCAACTTTGTTCCAAAAAATAACCAATGTATTTGAATACGATAACATATTCATCCAACAAAAACAATAATGATGAATTACAATTCCTAGCCTCAAATGCACAACCCCATCCCAAATAATTAGCTTAAACAGCTAAAGTCCGGGGCGTTTCGTTTGCTTTTTTACAATAGTATGGAATAGTATAACATCTATTCTAATGTTTGGTTGAAATTTTATAAGTAACCTTTGGTTTCTAACTCCATTCCAACCCCCAGAATCTCATACAGTCATACTCCTTTACCCCCTAAGTTTCTTATCCCACTTCACTTAATATCAAACACTAAACTAAACCAATCAGTTTTAGTATAATGGGGTTTAAAATGCATACCACACACATATGCATTTCATACCATACCATTGCAGCCTTCCAGGTTAGTGAACCAAACGGGCCCTAAATTCACCTCCAAACCAAGATCAAACCCCAGAGTATTAGCTAAATCAATCTCAAAAGTGCAACAAGAAAAAAAACTAAGCTCAAAACACAGGAAAACAAAGATAAATCACCAAACAAAATCCATTTGATATCAAAATCATAAAAAGTATAGTAAGAAAGACCTGGAAGAAAGAGGAGGAGATGGCAACCAGGAAAGTAGCAGAAGCCCAAAGAAAAGCACCAAGAGAAATGACATGAGCACGGTTATAGCGGGCAGAGAGATAAACAGCAATAGGGTAACACGCAGATTGAACAATGGAGCGAAGGAGAGTAAGAGACCCTAATTTTGTGGGATTAGCATGAAGGGCTTCCCCAACTTCTTTGTAAACCCCTGGTAATATTGACTCATCTGCTTTCTCCATTATTCCTGCTAAATTTATCAACAATAATGTTAGGCTTTCTGCTTTGATTCCCATTTTAATGCTCATTTCGATCTTTTCCAGATTTCAAATTGTTGTGATTTTGAATAATTTTGATGTTCAAAATCACAGTACAATTCTCCTTTTCGATCAATGAAATTTGTGGGTGTTCAATCAAAATCACAGTACAATTTTCCTTTTACACACAAGTGAATGTTCAAAGTCAAGCTGGTTGTTTATGGTTTGTTTGTGTTTCAGAGCTCCAGGAAGGAGGAGGGGAAGTGGAACGGTGGAGGAGATGAGAATACAACGTTGACTCACTTGTCAAATCATAATTCCTTTCCTACTCTATATTTCCAATCTTGTGACGTTAAAGGTTGACTAGTGCTTTTTCTTCTTTTTTTAACGCTGTGATTTTTCAAGGTTTACAAGGCCCCCCTCTCCTATGGAGGGATACATACTACGGAGTAGGAGAAAGTGAGAAACATAGTAACATACATATACATGTAGAGAAATATCAGACCTTACAGTGGACCGTTTTATCACCCCTTAAAAAATATGGGATTTACAACGACTGTCTAATCTCCTACCCCCACATATGGTCCAACACATTAAAGGGCTTCCAATTCCGCATATTCCTATCCCTGACGCTCCAATATGGGGTCTCACAACAAATGGAGAATTCTCGGTTAAATCTGCTATCTGGCTGGCACATGACAATCCTTCTTCTCCTCCTGCACCTGACTGTGAGTTTAGATGGATCTGGAGTTTGGATATTCCGCCAAAATTACAACTTTTTCTTTGGCAATTATTTCACGATAGCCTTCCGTTACGTCGTACCCTTTTCAATCGTAACATAATTTCCCTTTATATTTGTCCTTTTTGTCAATTACATGATGAAAATGATGACCATATTTTCCTCCATTACACCTTTGTACGTCTTTTTTGGAATCATTACAAAATACAGCTGCTCCTCGGTTATCATATATATTTTGTGAATATCAAAACCATGTTCAAATTTTTGTATCGACACCACCCTACGCTTATCCCACCAATTACCTTCTCTCTATGGTCAATATGGAAAAGCCGTAATGCTCTTGCCTTTGACAACACCCAGTTTAATATGCTCCAAACTATTTATCGTACACTCTTCCTAAATACGGAATGGTCAACTCGTACACAAATGGATACGACTTTGTCCCCCCTTCCCCTCCCCTCCACCATTACCAACAACCCACACACACCACATCCTATCCTGGTTTCTTGGCATCCTCCAACATCCTCATCAGTCATGCTTAATTTTGACGGCACTGCAACTACTACATCGGCAGTAGCAGGTTTTCTTATCCGTGACTCCTCTGGACATTGTCTTGCAGCTCACACCTTCAACCTTGGTCGCTCTTCTGCAATGATTGCTGAACTGACCGCAATGCGGAATGGTATTCGACATCTACTTGAAGCCGGCTACTTAAATGTGGAGATCGAAGGAGATAACTTATTAGCTATTAATTCTGCAAATAACATTTCTCGACCTCCATGGAAGATAGCACATTTGGTCAGTGAAATACAATATCACCTTACTCAGTTTGACACCTACTCTGTTCGGCATATCTATCGTGAATGAAATCGAGCGGCCAATTGGATCACAAATGTTGGGCATTTAATCCTGTCTACTTTATGTGTTCAATGTACTCCTCCTTCTCAAATTTGTAATATTCTTGAGGAGGATAGATTAGGTATGACCCTGGTTAGAAGGGCTACCTAATCTTCTTTGTAACATTCTCTTTATCCTATTAAAAAAATGTAGAGAAATACCAGAGGATCAAGTCATAGCCCAATGGTTAGGGCTTCAGAATTCCAGGCACAAGGTCCTGGGTTCGATTAATTTAATCATTTACACCTTCAAATCGCTTCCTCAAAATTCGTAAAAAAACATTTGTTGAAATCTTTATGTTATGGAGGGAGTATATAAGTAAAAAAAGAGAGAGGTTGTATTTTTTTTTTACTCACGAAGGAAAAAAAAAAAGAGAGCTTAATTTTGTTGTCATGTGATGAACAGAGGAAAAACCTAAGCATGAAGGCATGAAGTAAAGAAGCTTCACTTACTTACCTATAAAAAGGGAAAAATCGTCAAGAATAAGTCAATCTTTGGCCGATGTTCCACAATTAAGCCAACCTTTTGAAAATCCAGAAATAAGCTAACCTTGTTATCATTTAAGCCAAAAATAGGTTAAACGATTATTTAACATGTAACTTAAAAGAAGAGATAACTAATAGATTAAAATAATCATTTGACCTATTTTTGGCTTAAATGATAACAAGGTTAGCTTATTTATGGATTTTCAAAAGGTTGTTTTATTTGTGGAAGATCGCCCAAAGATTGGCTTATTCTTGACAATTTTTCCAAAAAAAAAAAAAGGCTTCATTTATTTACTTACCAAAAAAACAAAGCTTCATTTATTTACTCACCAAAACAAAAAGGGAAATACACATTAAATTAAATTGATTTTTTTAACTAAAACACACCCCTATAAAGTCGGTGCTCGGATCCCTGCCCCTAAAATTTGTCAAAATTACCTTAAAATATCATTTGATATGTTTGCTAAAAAAATCAATTTGATTTAAGTGATATCCCAAACAAAATAGCTTTCATTTATTCACTTACCAAAAAAGAAAAGCTTTCATTTATTTGAAAGTTACAAAGAAATACTTCGTATTAGCTACTCTCCATAATTGTTTAATTCTTCGGGCAAAACCTGGGTTTAATTTTATTTTTTTTGGTGCAACCTGGGTTTAATTTGACAGATATGTTACTCAGTTCTTCTATTCTATCCCAATCACATTGACCCATCATTAATCAGATTTAGTGCTAATCTCTGCAATCTCAATTGCAGCTCATCAGCTGGAAAGGTACTCGTACATGTCACCAGACTTCTGTCATTTTGATTGTTGCGTTGATTTTTCACCTTGTCACTAACATTTCAATTTTTATTTTTTTTTGTTTGAAATAGATGTTGGGTCGTCGGTCAATAGTGTTGTTTTTGGTGTTTTTATCCTCTACAGGATTATCCCACGCCAGTGCTGGTGATTCTGATCCACTTTACAGGTACCCCCTGATCTTAATTTTTTTTTGTAGTGGTTGACTATCTTTCTGTTGGCCAACACTTTTTTAAGTTTAATTTTCTGCTAAATTATGCAATATAAACTATAGTTGCATGAATGGAAGTGAAAAAAAATTGGAATTGTGATAGGTGCCAACGGCCAATGGTATTTAGTCTTATTGTTCATAATAACTATAGTTCATGTTGATCTAAGTCTTGCTATGCCAGTAATCTTTATAATGATGCTGTGGATTTCTGTATAAGGCATTAAATCTTGAGAATATGCTATGCAAGGACGATTATGGAATGTCCATATTATATGATGCCTTTATATAAATTAATTTCAGATTTTTAATTTAATTATTAAATATCAAAATCTAATATTAATTTAGGTATATCCAAAAAATATAAAAAATGAATTAACATTACAAAAATAATAATTTTAAAAGGTATATTTTTACTTAAAATAAAAGTCAAATCTAATTACCAAAATCAACTTAATTAACATAGTAAATCAATGGTTTAGATTTACTTGACTTCGGTGGTCGTTTTTTCAACGACCATAGAAGAATTTTCAATGACGCCGAGAGAAGTTGTTGGGTGCTTTGTGTTGCAGCGCAGTTTAGTAACCCTTGATAACTCTTGTCTGTACTGATTGAGCTTTCACTAGTTCCTTGATCTTTAAACCACTTTTTTTTTTTTGAAAGAATCTTTAAACCACTTTATAACATTGTTTTTTTTTCCCGGGAATAAGGAAAGGGGTCGTTTGAAAATTAACGGGTAGCCGTAGATGGATATTGGAGCTACCAGTTTGGCTGTTTCTTCTTTTGCTTTTAGAAGTGTGGAGAAGAATTGATTTGAGAATGTTCTTAGATGGGCAAGTTCCTATACCAATTTTGATGGGTGATGTTTAAGATTTGAAGTTGGGGATTTTATGAAGGAGTAAGAAGGTATTGATTGTGGTTCTTGATTGAGTATTTCAAGAGATTGAGATAGCCACAATGGCAGATTGGATGATTTTAAGGACATTGCAGTTAGGGATTGTGGCTGTTTGGAGAGTCTCTTTCATAGAAATTTCATGACAAAGCCTCGGTGCCAAGGGAGTTTGTAGGTGATGCGGAAAACAATAGGTAGGTGAGGACGCGCCTATGGTAAACGAGTTGTATTAGTCGACAAACATGACCTGGAAGCAGGCATTTGAAGTGGCCCTGTGATGGCTCGTGCATTCTGTGAATCTGACCATGTGTTGGTGCTTCACATGATGTGTGAAGTATGAAATTATATTTGCAAGGAATCAGTCAATGCGGTTCAGGTCCTGCTAAAGGCTTTCTATATTGTTTCGTAGGTTCGAGTAAAATTCTTGATCTGATATTTTGAAACAATCTGTCCTCAGGACTCAGGAGGGTTTTCAACTAGGAAGTAGTGCAGCTCAAAGTTTTTTTTGTTGTTTTTTTTTAATATTTTAAAATCTAATAAAGATACAAAGGAAGTATGTGCATTTACACACAGATACTTGCTTGGCTTATACCTATGTTACCCATATTTGGGTACCAACATGGATCCAAAAATAGTGTCCAAGTGTCAAGGATCCAACATGGGTACTTGAGCTGAAATGAAGAGTCCAAGTAACATACGCACAGTCGCACACATATATATGCAAATATCTACATTTTCCTTTACTCTTCTAGACTTCTTTGTAAGGTTTTATTTGCTTAGCCTGCTAGCCGTATGCAACTTTTGATGTTTGAAAACCTTCTCATGGTTTTGCGTGCCGTATTTTGATATTTGCACCTCAAAAACTTTTGGACAAGTAACAAAAATTGTGTAATTATTGTAATCATTTATCACATTGTAATCATTTCAGCTTTTCCTCTTGTTTTAGCGTTTCTAAGATCTTCTTCCTTTATAGACTGCGTAGAATTTTGCATATATTGTGGTGTTCCTTCATTGTCTCTTTTTTGGCTGTTTGCAGGTCTTGTGTTAAACAATGCACAGACAGGGGATGCATTGGTGAGAATTGCTTTCCACAATGCACGATTTCTTCAATTGGTGGTTCAGTTCCATGGTATGTGCAAGAACCTCTTTATTTGAAGTGGCAACAATTGGATTGCCTCAGCGATTGTCGCTACCACTGCATGGTTGACAGAGAAGAAAAAAGGCAATTACTTGGTCATGGCCCTGTCAAATACCATGGAAAATGGCCTTTCAAACGCATTTTTACTCTTCAGGTCTGCCATATTGTATACTGTGTGAATATATATTCTATAAATGTTCGCTCAGCAGATCTGCATGGTCAAACAAAATTGCTGATTAGAAATACAAATTAGCTCTTATATTTCTGGCTTGCCAACTGTCTGCAGTTTATTTTTGCAGGAACCTTTTTCTGTGGCTCTATCTATTCTCAACCTGATAATGCATTTTCATGGTTGGCTGTGCTTTTACATTCTTCTACATTACAAGCTTCCCCTAAAGCAAAATAAGACTTATTACGAGTACACCACATTGTGGCATATCTATGCATTGCTATCCATCAATTCTTGGATCTGGAGTGCTGTTTTCCACAGCCGGTAAGCTCTTTTGCAAATTGATTCAAACTATCTTTCAAACTCATTCATTTATTTTTTTTAATATCAAAATGATGTTATGAACTAGCTGTGGGGGAAGGGGTAGTTTAGAAATGCCAATGGCTTGAGAATTAAGCAACAATGTAATTAGTAGAATTAGATTTGCGTTGTTTTCATAAATCTCTATTACTACTATGCATCTTGAAGTTTTTGTTCTCATATGAAGTATGAAATGAATTTTTCGCAACCTCTAACCAACAGGCTTGCTATTGAATAGCAAATTGACAATCCTTTTTTCCTGGGACGGGGGTTAGAGAGAGAGAGAGAGAGCGATGCTCCAGAGCTCATTATTGGTTTGGTGGTTTTATAAATATGGGAGTCATATGCGATATGGTGGGGCCTAAGTAATAAAATTGCATCTGTATGTAATATGAGGTAGGGAGAGAAAGATTCTCCAGAGCTTTCTATAAGGTAAAAGTCATATGTGATATGTTATAGCCTGATATAGTTTAGCCTAAATGATAATATCGTATTTATTAACATTATGAAGTAACGAAATCAGCCTAATTCGTTTTTCCCTCCACTGGCTCTACCCTGTTGTTTAAAGGAGGGGTGACATTATGAATGAATGCTCTTGGAGAATGCTCATCTTTGACCCCTCTTTAATGAAAAGGAGCCATTGATTCCCTAATAGATTGATGCATTCTCATTTGTAGGCACTTCGTTGTTACTTATTATTCCCAAAGTTAACTTAAATCAATACTCTTCTAACTGCAGAGATATTGATGTAACAGAGAAGCTCGATTATTCATCTGCAGTGGCAGTACTTGGGTATTCACTTGTTGTTTCAATACTGAGGAGTTTCAGTATCAGAGATGAGGCTGCCAGAGTCATGGTAGCTGCTCCACTTCTGGCTTTTACAACTACTCACATATTGTATCTGAACAACTATAAAATGGATTATGGTAAGACATTAAGACTCAATAATATATTCTTATTTCATTAATTAAATATACTTGTATTATACGTTCATAATTGCACTCAAAAACATAGTGAGGCACTGTTTACTTCAACTAAATTTTACTAAACTTAGTTTTACTTATTGAAACTGATTTTGACAACTAATATTTAGTTATAAAGATCCTAACTGTTTTTAATGATTTCTTGTTACATGGAGTTACTGTTTTTTACTCATTAAAACTGAATTTTGCTAATTATAACTTAGTTTTACTGGTAAGTGGTAAACATTTATATTTTACTGAATATTGTTTATTTAAGTTGGAGTATACATGGCCTTAATGGATGTTTCATGTTCGTCCATGGTAAAAGTTGCAGCTTTATATATCCAGTACAGTATACCTATTTCTGTGACACTTTACTCATTTACTCTACAAGCTATTTAATTGAATCTTACTTTGATATAAGCATATAAAATAAGGTGCTTAATTCATTGTAACTGTAAAATATTGTGAATAGTGCAAGTCAAAATTTTGCCTAAATACCACTAGTAATGGCCAGATAGTACTGAAAACCTAGGAAATTAGTTCAATTTTTTTCATATTCATTTATACCAAAAGACCAAAAGAACAGGGGTCAATTTTTACCAAATTTGGCAAATTATACGGACCTAAAATTAAATATAGATATAACATAAGAGGAATTTTTTACAAGGAACTTTCCAAGGCCCAACTAGAAAGTAATCTTCAACCCTCTATTGAAATTTTCTAAACTTCTTTTCACAATAGGTAAACAACTCTATCACAACCTTATAAGGAACGAGAGCTAAATTGAGTTCCTCCATGAAGGCTTAGTTCCCAAGCAGTTCTCTCTAGCTTGTGCAGCTTTCCATCCCTCTTGAAATCTTCTTTCCTAACTCTTTAGCTTCACTAAAATCCTCTCTTTCTAACTATCAGGATTTTCTCAGCCTATCCATCCATAATAAGAACCAGCTCAAGTTCCTATTGGAAAAACTTGATACAAGGGTTTACTGAATAAAGGACATCACCATTTCCTCACTGCAAAAGTTCACTCAAACACTGAATTACTTCTCAATACAAAGGCTTGATAATTGTATAACTCTAATATGTAGCAAGAAGTGTCACATAGTTCCTAAAGTATCTGCAAATCGCGATCCAAAAAAGCGAACTATGGTTGATTTTGGGCTATTTTTGTCCCATTTTAGGAGAGCCGCGAATTATAGAAGCAAACTAAAAAGCGAAATATGTAACACCAGTAGAAGCACACCCAGAACTTGGAATCTTTTCAAAAACAAATTTCCTATGTATGATCATGTTCCTACAATCAAGAGCATGAACTCTTGTGACCAAGTTAGTTGAAGAGAACATAGGATTCTAGTCAATATTGCTAGATTTTTTCAACTACTATTCCTTGAAAATCTAACATATCTAAATAGAACAGAACAATTTAGAAGCATAGACACCGTGACCTTGTCCAACACCCATTGTTCTAGACGAGCACAGACATATTAAATGTGCCCATATTCTGTGCAGCTATTTTAATAAATTGTAAAAACTTAAAATTTGATGCCAAGAGTATCCCACAACCAGTAGTCATCACCCAGTCATCATAAGCAGTTAGTCATTTATAGTTACACGCTTCATAGGAACTATCTTCATCTCAAGCCCATATCCCAAATTGCTACTTGCCAGTGTTGCCACCTCCTGACCTTTAGCGGCACACCGGCACCACCCCCACACCCTGCAGTCCCCAATTAGGGGAATCTAATTTCAGTACTTACCTTGGCCAGTATAATCTGAATATTTAGTACATGATAGGCAGTTCAAGTATTTAACCTTCAAGGCTCAAAAAGCAGAGCCTTGGTTGAAATAGACTACCAAAGTCTGGGGAATTGAGCCACTTTGTTTTTTGGCTGGAAAGAAAGGAAGGTGGTTGCTTTCTTTTTAGCAGAGAAGAAATAGGGGATACTGGAGAGTGAGAGAGAGAGAGAGAGCTGGTGAATTGGTGATTATTTTGGAATAATATGGTGTTGTGATTTGTGAACCAACTCTTGAAGGCACCATGGGTGTAGAGAGAAACTGTGGAGTTAAAGAGAGGTTGGTGTTTGGTAAGTTGGGCATGCATTTATGGAAATTAGATAGCATCATAGTTACGGTGATGGTTAGGTAAATTAGGGAGGAACAAGAAATGTGTTTCAGGATTATTCTGCGTTTGAGAATCAATATTACTTAGACTAATTTTTATCCTCATGGTAAAATTTTGTCACTGTCATACTTATGAAAGCATACAAGCTACTCTGTAATTCATAGATAAAGACTATATCGTATTAGCTGTTTTTTATGTATTGTGTAATGTATGTTGCCAATTGATAGATTATAAAACAAATTCCTGAACTTCAACAATCAGCTTAAGTTTTTGGTTGAAATAGTCATGTAACACCAGCACATAAGGGGAAACCCGCAAAACTCAAGATCAACTAAGAAACTAGTATTTAGGCCCGGGCGTTGCCCCGGGTCATACATTTTTTCATCATCTTCAATATTTTTTATGATTTGAAAGTAATATAGTATAATAAAGGTTGTAGAATACCGAACGAAATTTTGAAAGATAGTACAATATGGAACTTGATACTTTCACTAATGTATTGAAAATTGGTTATCATCATCATCATGGCTTCCTCCGTTTCGTTTTCAACACAACAAACAAATATTTTATATTTCACAAAAAATACCCCTTTCATGCGTTTAAAATGAAACAGAGGAAGTATCATCATCATTAATTTGATCGAATGATACACTACGTTTTTTATTTTGAGACTCAAGTCCAGAAAACAAAGGCAACAAAAATTTTTAACAATGAAATTTATAATACTTCTTTATGGAATAATTGATAATGAAATTAATATGAATTAGTGGTTAAGTTGTGACTTTTGTACTTAAGGCTTTTGTACTTAAGGGATTATGGGTTGAAGTATGCTTAGAAGATGCGTTTTAGAAGAAGAATATAGATTACATGGCATAATTAATAATGGTAACGTTATGTTGTAACGAGTAATTACATAATATTTGAAATGAAAAAAATGCACATCATTTTTCCTTTTGAAGAAAATTTGTGCGAGTCTTTTGAATTTTAAAAATATTTATAAAATAAAAAAAGTATTGTTATTGGTGTTGTTGTTCTTACTACCATTGTTTCCCTTGATTTAAATATGACAAAAGATATTTCATAATGATGGTAAAACTTATAACAATAATATTAATATTTTTTTATAGGAACAATAATATGAATAATTAGTATGGATTAGTGATTTAAATTTAACTTTTTTGCCAAATAGTTATCATGGAAGGTAAGTATTATTATTAAATCTTATCCAACGCCAAGCTTTTGCCTTATTAATAGTAATATTGTCTCTTTTGTTTGCGCCTAAAAAAATAAGGGATCTAGAAATTTATTAAATTTATTGTTAGATAATAAACTAACATTAAGTGTACTCGAACAATAAAACAATAAGTTTTAAAATAGTGGAATTTGAGATAATAATATATGTTGGGTGAGTTAGTAAGTGTATACTACTAATGTGTTAAAGTCTCGAGTTCGAACCTCACTATGAACATTTTTTTAATAATTAAACACCCAAACTAAAATCCTACATGGAAATATTGCATATGTGGCGGAACTCAGGCGAGAGATGATGCTTGTGTGTCGGGTATGTGTCAGCTTACGTGTCGTATAACTGGTGATTCGCGCACCTTTTAATATATTGTATAGATAGATAATTGTTTTAAAGGAATTATTAATTGATGTAATTGTGAGATTATGTAGTTTCCCTTGCTTAGGGGTTTTCCATTTGATCAATGTGTACAAATATCTGCACCATATGATCGGATGAACATTATACTTAATAGTGTAAGAAAAAATCTTAGATTATTAAATTATAATCACCTCTTGATGTGGGTTGATACACATGCTGGTGGCCTAACTCATGGTGCTGATTTGAACAGGGTGGAACATGCTAGTGTGTGTAGTGATGGGTGTTGCTCAACTTCTGATATGGGCAATTTGGGCCGGGGTAAGTCGTCATCCTTCACGATGGAAGTTGTGGTTCGTGGTCATAGGAGGTGCGCTTGCTATGCTTTTGGAGATTTATGATTTCCCGCCTTATGAAGGCTTTGTTGATGCACATGCCCTTTGGCATGCCACTACCATTCCCCTCACCTATCTGTGGTGGAGCTTCATTTGCGATGATGCTCAGTACCGAACAGCTGATCTTACAAAAAAAATTAAATAAACACTACTTGTTTTCAGCCATAATGTTATTGGTTTCGTTCGCTTGCCAGTGGGCCTAGTTCAAAGGTGCCACCGTTTTCTTCCCTGTTCTGTTCATGGTTCGGTTGCAGAAAAAGATGGGAAATTCTAAGTTAGAAAAACAATCTAATTGTTGTCAGAATAGAGATGTTGAGTAGCCTACTATGATGGATGCAATATGATCTATGTTATGGAGTATTTTGCTAACATCAAATTTTGATTTGCAGAATCTCGTTGAGATTATTTGTTTTGAATTTGGATTCTTTGCCTTTCAAATTTAATAGCTATTTCGTCAGCTATTTTCTTAAAATTATATATTTTAAAATTATTATTTTGACTAATTCTTTTGTTTACACCTTTGAATTGCTTTTTTAAAATGCGTGTAAAATCAATTATTAAAAGTTTTATGTTAGAAGTAGATATTGTAACCTTTGGCATCTTAAATTTAACTTAGCATACTAGTTGGACTGGTGGATCTAATTATATTATATTATATTATATATTGGAAGAAAAGCCCTTTTAAATTGACCATGGCAAAATTGAGACTATATATTATTATTAGAATATTATATGGAGTAAAGAAATTACGAGTAAAATTGACCAACACGATTGCTCTGAGAGATTATGTCAGGCCAGCCATGACTCCATGAGTGACGTTCCTGAATACGTCAGACATTTCGTCAGACTATGCGTTCGGACATTTCGGAATACACCGGCATCATGACTCATGACTTTTCTTTCTTTCTTTTTTTATGGCTCATGATTCATGACTTTGCTAATTGTAATTTAAGCAATTAAAGGACATTTTACCTTAATATTATAAATATCTATGTAGAGGGTGATAATCTCCCTTATATACTGTATAAGGAGAGGAAAAGTTAAAAATTGAAAAATCTCTCTTATACACACAATGGGTCTACTACGCATCTAGATACACGTAGAGGTACATACATTTAAAGGTGTTTTATTGTCCATTTCACATAATTTCACTCTTTTTAATTTTAAAATGAGAAAAAAAAATTATAAAATGAGTAATATTACATTTGGATGCACCTATACTCGGATGTATACAAGTATTTTTGTTATATACAAGAAACACCATATTCATATGGGATCTTGCATTGTTAGATTCATCCAAATGTGTAGTTTTTTAAAAGAAAAAATTCATATGAATAATCCCAACTATTGGACATCTTCCAATATTAATCTCAACTATAGGTTATTACATTATAATCCAAACTATGGGATACTTTTATGATATTAGTCCATATTAACTTTTGGCCGGCTCTGATTTCCTCCGTAGTAATAGAGAAATATGTAGTCAAGTACAATAAATAGGGAAAGAGGAAAGATAACAAATACTTTTTGAATGGGTGAACGATTATAATAGGTTAACTAAGTCAATAGACTAATATCATAAAACAACCCCAAAGTTTGGATTATAGTGTAATAACTAATAGTTGGGATTAATATTGGAATACCTCTGATAGTTGAGATTATTCATATGATTTTTCCTTATTAAAATGTATTTTTTAATAATTCTTTATAAATTAAAGTTTAGTATTACCTACCTTTCTTTTCAAATTAAATGCAACGATTTGAAATAAAATAGAGAGAACAATTGTCTAATTGTTGCATTTAAAAAGAAACGAATATAGTATAAGATATTAACGTTTAAATTAAACATGAAAACTGTACAAAAAATAAACATAAAGAACAAACTGGAACGGATGGGGTAGAACTTATTAAACTCTTTTTAACTACTTCCTCCGTTCTAAAAAAAAACATCTATCAGTTTTCATTTTGGTATGTTTCAAAATAAATTAAACAATTTTTCCTTATATGGTAAACTTTTGATACTAAAAAATCATAAATGCCCTTATTACTAATTATTTAACTGTCCCCTCATTTTCTCTCCAATTCTTTAATTGTCTTACTTTCTCTCTTCAATTCTTTAATTGTCTCACCTCCTCTCATCAATTCTTTAATTGTCCCTACATTTTTTATCCATTTATTTTAATCAACTACCCCGCACTTTTCCTAATTACCCGCTATAAAGAAAATGTCTTGGAGTTCATGAACCCAAAATTGTTACATTTTTGTTTGCTACTTTTTTTTTCTTTACATCTCTCTAAACAAAAATATGTTTAACTATGTATAATTAAAATATAGGAAAATTTATCAGAAAAGACTTTATAAAACATTCTTTTTGTAAGAAAAAACCTTATAAAAAATTTGTTGTGAACAGGGACCTAAAACAAAAAAAAAGTTGCAAGGAGGGACCTTACCTCTATTTTCCGACGTTGTCTGTGAATTTCCGGCGTTGACTCGCTATTTCCCTCCAATTTTCGATGAATTCTTTCTTCTCTATTTAACCTTTCCTTTTCTTTTCACTATAAATTCATTTTTCCTCCACTCCCCCTCCATTTTCCCTCCTAGATTCATCTACATAAACCATAAATTAACACTTCCTTCTAGCATCTAAAATTCTCTTCTTATGAATTTGGGTTTCCTCATCTCTTATCCCCTTAAATACGAAAGGATTCATGCAAAATTGGAGGGAAATAGTGAGTTAACGCCGGAGATTCACAATCAACGTCGGAAAATAGAGGTAATGTCCATCTTTGCAACTTTTTTTTTTGTTTTAGGTCCCTGCTCACAACAAATTTTTTATAAGGTCTTTTCTCACAAAATGAGTGTTTTAAAAGGTCTTTTCTGACAAAATTTTCTAAAATATATATATATTTTAAAAATGTACATAATGAGATAAGACTATAAATAGTCAAGGTTTACAAATGAACCGTACCTAACAAATAAAAAAGAATAACTTTGTTTAGATGTCACTTTGAATTAAATTGGTGATTTTGATAGTATAGTATTAATTTTTCTTTTTGCTATCGTGAATGTAAGGAGGTTGCTCATAGGCTTGCTAAATAGGTGGTAACCTCCTTCTATGATGAGGTGTATACATGGCAAAAATAATTCCGACCCGATACTGACCTGAAAAAATTGGGTCATGAACATAAAATTAGAATCTGAAACTTGTTTTTGACCAAACTCGGAGTCCCGTTTTAAAATAGTGGCTTACCCGTTACCGACCTGACTGACCGATTTTTCAAATATAGACTTATACACTTGAAAATAATATTAGGCCACAAGGATCCCACCTGAATATGCATTATTTTGGGTTTTTTTTATAAGGTTATTCTGTTTAATACATTTCTGCATTATTCTGGATTTTTAATTGTTAATCATGGTTCCGTGATTTTGATGGTAGAGATTCGAATTTCAGAGGTCGTGGTTCGGTTGGTGGAGCTTCGATGGTTTAGGTGGTGGTGGGGTTTGATTTGGGTGAAGGTGGGGTCCAATTTTGTTGGCAACGGTGGTGGTGCAGAGGACGTGCAGATGGTGGTGGTGCAGTAGGTGGATAGTTTTGTTGCTAATGGTGAGTGGTGCTTGGTGAGTTTAGGGTTAATCTATCATTAATCAAACTCTTAATTTATCATTAACTTATTTTGTCTAGGAAGTTCCCTAGTTCAAATGTTGCAAGTAATCAGTTACACAGGAGTAGTATAGATATGTATTTTGGATTTGTCATTTGCAACAATTATATTGGTAATTGTGCAATTTGGTGATATTGATTAAGAAGCCATTTTTTGTAGTTGACTAGTTCGTATTTGCTATAATATTTAGTAAATATACTGATCGATACATCGAAGAAAATAAATGTACCGAACGACCGATCTGGTACCGAAAACTTTGCATCATGAACAAAGAAATTCGACTCGTTAATAAAAAAGTACCGATCTCAAAATAACCGAGATCCAATTTTGATCGACCGATACCGACCCGACGGACCACTTTGCATTGAGGTGTGGTTTGGTGACGGTCTTTAATTTTAGATCTTGTGATTGTAAATTGTCGTAATAATCAATAAAAATAGCCTGCCTTTTTCTAAAAAATAAAAAAAAAAAAAAAAAAAAAAAAAGACAAACCGAAAGTGAGTGGTAGTGTAAAAATACAGCAGTGCAGTTAGTCAGTTACAGTAGTAGACTAGTAGTCCATGTTTGAAGAACAAAAGGAACATCATTGCCTGTGAAAAGAAGTTGGATCATTATTTCTATTCTCTAGGGAAGCTGCAACCTAACCATCATTGTACTTCTAAACGTGTGTATAGAGAGAATTATCATTGGAAATGAATACACTTCCTCCCTTAAAAAAAAAAGTAACAGTTAACATTTTACACAAGTCGAGACGAAACTTTGACCATTAATATTTATAATTATGAATAATTAAAAAATATAAAAAGTTGATATTAATATAGTATTTAACGAGACGAATCTAACAAGATCCCACTTGACTATATTTTTTATTACGTGTAAAGCTCAAAACATGATCAAAGTATACAACGTGAATAGTGCAAAAATTTAACTATTGCGTCTTTTTTGGAACGGAGAAAGTATAAGCAATGAAGTCAATTTAAAACAAAAAAAAATAAAAATATGGTAAAAGATATGATTTGGTAATAAACATATGGTAAAAATATGGACCCTAATACATAATGATATGTTAAGCCATGTTGAACCCTATATGATGTACTATTCAGTGTCCCACATCAGAGCGGGGATGAAGAGAGACAACTAAACTAACTTATAAGTCTAGGAGCTAGCTATTTCTTCTATCACCAATTGGTTTTAGGAAGAAATATCCTATGATTTGTAAGTGACCTAGCTCTCATTTTCTATATTGAGCTGTCCAGACCCGTTTCTAATATTCAATCAAGTTTAACAAGCTAGCAAGTTTACGCGAGTGAATTTTGATTTTTGCAAACTTTTGTAAAACTGCGATCGTATCAAATTTATGTAAATATAGAGTATGTGTTATTGTAATTATACATAAAATCTATGCAATTTTGCTAAGAATATAGTACTCATCCGTTTTCATTTTGTTATTTATGTTTGCTTTTTATGATACAAAGAGATAGAAAGTTGAAAAATAAAAAATCTTCACTATATATAAAAATTGTACTCGTAACATTTTATTGAACGATACATCCATAAGAAATAATATACTACCTCCGTTCCAAAAAAAACGCAACAAATGGAGTGGAACGGACTCCTAGGCGTTTTTTGGATTTGGGTAATTAGAAAAAGGGAGGGGTAGTTGATTATAATAAATAGAGAGAGAAACAATAAATGATTAAATTAATAAGAGAGAGGAAAAGTGGGGACAGCTGCCCCATGTGCTGAGTTTGGCACCAAAATTTTCAACTGCTCCAAAATTACACGTGCATATTTTTCAATTAAGAGCCCAAAAATTTGGCTCCAAAATTTTCCCTCAAATTTTTTCAATTCAAACCAAATTTAAAAACATCAGCAGCCTATAAAAGGCTCATAACAACATGCTGATTTTTTTTTTTTTCTAATTCTTCTGTTCTACTACTTCTCCTTCATTGTAATTGTTTCATCACCAAAAATTTACACTGATTGCACACACTGCACATTACTCTAAAATTAAGTTTAATATTGTACAAAAATTAATTACAACTCAAAAAACAAAAGGACCCCAAATTTGCATATTCAGAGGGGGGATGGCTGATTCTGATTCAAATGATGATGGCTGGTGGTCACCTGAGCAGCTGCAGGAGCAGTTCCAGCTGCAAGAAGACATAGAAGATGAGTTGGATGCCATGCTTGAAGAAGAGAACATAATTCAAGCAACTATAAGAGACACCAAGCATAACTTAACTTTGCAACAAAGGAGACTCATTGTTGACAACTTACTTGTAATTCAAGAAGATGTTAAACTTCCATGGGGTTTCCAAACAAAATTGGCAAAGCAAATTGGTGTTCACAGGAGCACAATCTCAAGAATCTATAAAGAAGCAATGAAACAAAGAGCAGAGGGTAATGGAATAGATGTAAGAAGCAAAAAATGTGGGAGGTCTGGTAGGAAATCCAATCATTACTCTGATGATTTCCTTCAGTCCTGTCCCCTGCATCTTAGGACAACCATTAGGTCATTTGCAGGGGCCCTAAAGCTCCCTCATGTTACTGTATACAGGCTGCTGAGAAAGGGTCGTTTAAGGTCTCACACATCAAGCTGTCACCCTAGGGTGACAGAGCAACACAAACTTGCAAGGATGAAGTGGGTTCTATCCCATGTAATTCCAAAAACTTTTCAGAAAAGGCAGTATTTACAGATATGCAAAATGTCATACACATTGATGAGAAGTGGTTTTACTTAAACCCATAAATGAGAAGGTTTTATCTGCTATCCTTTGAAGATGACCCATACAGGTGTTGTCAATCAAAGAGGTTTAAGATTAAGGTCATGTTCATTGCTGCGATTGGAAGACCATTGTATGACATAAATGGGACTGAATTACATGATGGAAAATATGGAATTTTTCCTTTCATAGACTATGTCACAGCAAAGAAGAACAGTAAAAACAGGGCAGCAGGAACTGTTGAAACCAAGGCAATTGAGTCAGTGAAACAACAAGTCATAAAAAAAATGCTGATTGACAAAATCATTCCAGCAATTATGGATAAGTGGCCAGCAAATCTGCCTAAAGACATAGCTGTGCAGCAAGACAATGCAAGGCCTCATATCTCTGATGCTGATGTTGTAATACCCCACATTTTCACTTCCTTTAAAAGTAACGATTTTTATGATTTAACTAATAAAACATTATTTATTCATTTTCGATAACTGAATTTTGGAATAAAATATTTGAAACGAATTATGGGCGCCAAGTCTTTTTTGGGAAAGGATTCTACTTTAAATTATTTTTCCATTTTCGTTTCCAATAATAAAATTATCCATTTTTGAAATATGTTAATTTATTCGATAAATTTCTACCTACCGATTTATTTTCACTAATTAGTTTCCAAATATATATACAAGTATTTAGTTTGAAAGTCTTTGGGATGTAATGCCCTCATATTTGTGTGCTTTATTTACGTGAATATATTTTTGTGTATTTTAATTATTTAATTGTTTACTTTTATACATTTTCTTTATTTAAATTTAACATTTAAAATAATCATAATTATATGTATCTAAAACGAAATTTTTGTTATAACCTTTATGATTTGAAATAAGTATAATTATTATTTTTCAATAATATATGTATATAAATTTATTCTATATTTCGACCATAGTTATTTATTTTGCCGTCATAATTCCAGAATTAGCGTTTAGGGCACGTGCTATAGTTTAATTTGGACCGACCAAAATTTGTAGCCTGTACAACATCTTGGCCAGCCAAAACATAGGGGAATGGAGCATTTTGGTGAGCATAACTCTTGGATTACTTGCTTGGGTTTGTAACTCCCATATTCAATGGCTAATAATGCCTCATTAACCCCATTAACTAATTTTAATTTTAAAAAAATAATAATAAAAAAAAACTCTTCCACTCCTCATTCTTCCTGCTGGCCAGTTATATAAGGAGGGTGATGGAAAGTTTTTCATCAACCATCATTAAAAAAAAAAAAACACTCTTTAGCCTTGGGTTCAAATTTTTAGTGGTTGTTGAAGCAAATTCTCAAGTCTATCAAGTTTTAATCATCCAAGTATCAAGGTAACTAGATTTTCCTTTTCACTTTATGTTCTTAATTAAACTTAGAATTCTTGTTTAGAATTAATTAAAACTAAAATTGATTTAATCGGTTTATGTTGTTAATTTTTGTTTTAATTCATTTTTGTGCAATTCTTTTGTTGTAGCAATTTTCCATGACGTGTTATAACTTAGATTTAATTTAGAAATATTTATTCTTAATTTTCGTGATTTGTACCATTTTATTTGCAATTTATATAATTTCTGAAAACCGGCGAAAAATTGCTCTGTTGTGCGTGATTTTGGGTGAAATTAATTCTGCATCTTTTTATGCTTATTTTATTGTTGGGATAATTTTATTTAGGCCTTGAGTTATCCCTTAAAATATTGGCATAAATATATTTTACTTGGGAATTAGTTTAAAGGCTGAACTGAACTAATATTCATATTAGTGTAAACCGAAATTCTGGAATTGTATTAATCTGAAATTAATTGTTTAAAAATTATTTATCACTTTAATTTGGTACCTAAAATGTGCTAAAACAGTAGGGAACTGTCCAAATAGTTTTTGGTTTATTAATTAATTAAAACGAAATTTCAGAAATATTGTTCATTAGATTGGTTTGTGGAAAACTGCACAATTTTAAAATTATGGAAAAAAAAATATGATTTCCTTATTATTTGGTACTGGTTTATGTATATTTATACAAGTAATGGTCTAAATTAATTTGGTTAATTTTGGCTAATTAAATTAATTAATATGGAATTATGGAAATTAAACCTTAATTCGGTTTTTGGCACAATTTAATTTTCTGATTTTAAACTCTGTTTAAGGCAGCCACGAAAATTAATATTTTAGGTTAAATACTGACTTTTAACATTAATCTAAGTGTAATAATTTAATTTGGAATTGTTTGATAAATTTTAATTTATTAATCGGTTAAATTAATCAATTTAGCAAATTATTAATAGAATGGTGAATTAATTACCCTAAGTGTTAGGAACAGTCCTAACTAGTTTAGAATAGTACCTAACTTAATTTTGGTAATTTATAAAATTAAATGATCAATTTTGGTTTAATTTTGTGTTTTATTGCTTAGTTATGGCTTAAATTAGGTCCCTTAGGCAAAATAATCTTTAAATGTGATTGAGAGGGATTAAACCTAAATGTGTGTACATATTTTATATTCTGGTTGTGTACTTAAAATTATAAGGAATGTGAGAAGATTTATTTTGTGTTCTTATTTCTGCTTCGATTTAATTAGTTTATTAATTATTGTTAAAAATCTCTTGCACTTGAATTTAACTTTGACTTTTGAGTTTGACTTT
Source organism: Salicornia ramosissima (assembly GCA_951394345.1). Lineage (NCBI taxonomy): Eukaryota > Viridiplantae > Streptophyta > Magnoliopsida > Caryophyllales > Amaranthaceae > Salicornia > Salicornia ramosissima. The sequence continues at coordinate 47,929,003 of OX596234.1, read as the reverse complement.
GACTCTTGGAAACTTGACTTTGACTTTTGGAATCTTGATTTTGACTTTGAATCTTAACTAAGCTTAATAATTTATTTTAGAATTTATTGAGTAACTATGGTTTGAATTTCGTTTCGGTTAATCAAATTAACTAAATTATTAGTAGTAAATATAATTAAATTACATTAGGTGTTGAAGTATGTTCTAAATAGTTTAGTACAGTAGCTAAATGGTAGTAATTATTCATAAATTAAAGTTGATGGGTTGATATTTATTTATTAATTTAATTGAAGAGTTTTGGCCTAATTTTGTGAATAATTGCTTAACGGTGGCATAAACTAAGTTCCTAGACAATGTAATTATTAAATTTGACTAAGAGGAATTGGCAAACTTATAATATGTGTTTTACCTACTGTTTTGGTCGCGTATCTAATTATATGGATTAGGTGAATAATTTATTTTGTTCTTTTATTCACATCGATTAGAATATTTCATTAATTGTGACGCTAAGTCTTTTGAACTGGACTGTGACTGTTGACTTTTGAACCTTGACTTTGACTGTTGACTCTAGACCTTGACTTTTGACTTCGATAATGACCTTAGTTCGGTTTAAAATCTATTTCATGGACTTTGTGGAATCTTGTTTTGGTTGGTCATTGTGGCCTTTGGGTTCTTAAGGGTAAGTCCATAGTGGTACCTTAAGAACATTGGTTTGATTTGGTTTGGATTTGGAGTTGATCCTTGTCGGTTTGTTTTGTTGATAATTGGAAATCGTTGGGTAAGTCCATAGTGGTTCCTTCGATTGGACAGGACATCTATAGTAGATTGGTTTTAGATTTAGTTGTCGTTCTCATTATGCTGGATCTTCGGAAAATGAGAGAGTTTGGCCATTCTCAGAAAGGGTCATGTTTTTGTGGTTGACCCGAGGTTCGCCCTGACTATATCTAGGCTTAGTGAGCCGCGAATTTGTTCACTGCGTCTGCTCCAATTACAACTGGAAAATTTGGATATTGGTTTTGATGTTCTTCTATTTTTACTTGATTTAATTGATTTAGTTTTGGTTTGATTATTTTTGGTTGACTCATTTTTGGGTTTCAAATTAATTCGGTCAATTGATTTATCTATTTTTTAATGTTGGTCTCGTGTGGCTGATTTCTGTAAGTTCTTTGAGTTTTAATTTAAGCCTTGCATTAATTCTTGGTTTAACTTTGAACATGCGAGCTAAGGACAATCTAGTTACTGGCAACTAAGTGGCAATTATTTGTGGTTTTAGCTGATGCAGGTAAGGAGTGATTCTTCTCCAAGGCTGTCGGGCAATGGGATTAAGAGAGAGAGCTTAGGACACCTTTTGAGTTTCTTGAATTAAAGTTGAACTGGATATTTGTTTGAATTGTAATAACTATTAGTTCTGATTTGTTTTGAAAATTTTAAGTTTTTCCGCATTTTTAGTGACTCAACTTAGTGTATTGTTTCCGCCATTACACCCCATCTTAGGACGGGGCGCTACATATGTCGAGTTCAGAGAGGCTGCCAATAGCAATGGGTTCAATATAAAGCTTGTGAATCAACCTGCCCAATCCCCTGATCTTAATATTTTAGATTTGTGTTTGTTTAGGTCAGTGCAGTCTATTCAAAATCAAGCTTTTCCTAACAATCTTGATGAATTGATTACAAGAGTGCAGGATGCTTATGATTTTTATGACACAAAGAAGATTAAATTTGCATGGTTGCAGCTGCAATATGTGATGAATGAAATTTTGAAAGTGAAGGGAGGTAATGACTACAAAAAATCCACATCATGGGAAGGCTCATTTAGAAAGAATTGGGAAGCTACCAGAAAATGTGGAAGTGGAGGATTCTGCAGTTGAAGAGGCAGTCAAGTGGTTGAATGAGAGACACATCTCAGTGGATGACAACTTGGTTTACTTAGATGAGGAAGTGCATGGTGCAGAAATGCAAGTGGATGCAGATTAGTTAAGTGTTTGCCATGTTTTTTTTTGGGTGGATACATTAATGAGTGCCACACATAACCACGCAAACTAATGATTGGGTTGAAAATGCAGCTAACTTTTGTGTAAATATACTTATTTATCTAGCATTAATTAGGTTATGGTAGTAGAAAAATTGGTTATGTGTCTTTTGTGTACATAATTTTGGGGTAGTCATTTTAATGTGATAACAATGTACTTGATTGTAAATCTTTTGAATGCAAATATGAATGGATGCTATGACTTTAATTTTATAATTTCTTTTTTATGTTTTATTGATTTTAGTTA